>CABHPR010156202.1:1820-15620 GCA_902168415.1 Peromyscus melanophrys
AAAAAAAAAAAAGGGGGGGGGGTTCCTGGGTATAGAGCATTTGCCTAGAGTATGAAAGGTCTTGGATTCAGTCTCCAATATAAGAAAAAAATAATAAAAAGTCAAGGAATGAAGATTAATAAGATTACACCGTCAGAGACATCAGAGGGCCTAAGGGCTGGTGACCAAGTTAGACAGGGAAGGCAGCTCTCACCCCTATCCAAGTGGAGCTTGTATCTGGTCAACATGACCTTAAAAAGAACTCAGACGCCCAGGCCCTGAGTAAGGTTATCAATTTTTGTGTATTTGTTTGGTGCCGGGATTGACTGCATTCAGCTTTGTGCACACTAAGTACCTGGTCTACCACGGAGCTCCACCACCAGTCCATTATTCATCAATCACCCGAAACGTTTGAAAACAGGCAGGCATCATGCTTCCTAACAGTCAGCCTCAGCCTCTCCTTCCTTGAACTTGAGGTTTGGGCATAGACTCTCCGGTCTCACAGGCCACAAGAATTTATTATAGAGATTCAGCTGTGTATTAAAGCTATACCTAGAAATTTCAAGGCATTTTTCTAGTGGGAAGTCATTTATCACAGAATATTTGGTGTTATTCAGCTTAAATATTCAGCTGTTCCTCGTTATGATTCTCTTGTGCTCACAATTCCCATAGAACATGTATGTGTGAGCACCCTGCTTGGGATAATACTTGGATAAAGTCACGCAGGCAGGGCCTTCTGCCTCTGAGCTCCCTGCTCCCTTTTTAGCATTTGAATTGGGTATCTGCCTTTTGCAAATATCCCTTTTAGCTACATCCAAAGATAGGGCCAGCTCTAAACAAAGCACTGAAGGACAAGGAAGGAACAGAATAGCTACCAGACCACCTGCTAGGTACCTGAAGCCCCTGAACTAAGGTAAACCGTCCTTTCAGAGGCAACCTGGCTCCTAGATGCATAGCTTTGTTTCTCATGCAGATGAAGCTCAGACCATCCCCTTCCTTCAGGCCTAGTGGCTTTCCAGAGCAATTGACTGAGAACAAAGGAGGTTTTTGCATATCCAGGTGGAGGGAAAGGTGGAGCAGGATTCCTGAGACAGAGAACTGGGTGGCCAGAGAGAAGAGAAGACCGAGATTCTGTAGAGGGTAAGGCAGATCTCTTGTAGAGTTTTCTGAGAGCCAGGAGTAAGGAGTTAGGAAGGAGAGATGGAGGACGAAGGAACAGAGGACAAAGATGAAGTCAAAAGCATAAGGGCTTAATTATTACTGGGGCTACTCAGGACAGAAAAAGTAGGTACAGCGTGGAACTGAGAGTCAGGATGGAACTGAAGCTGTACAGATAGAATTTTGTCTTAGAGGAATAAAGTAAATAGACAAAGAGTTTGGTGTATCTAGATTCATTCCCCGGCCGCTGGTAGTGTCTCTCCTGGGCCTCTGGGAAGGAAATTAAAAGGCTGGACCTCAAAATTCCGAGACTCCGGAATCAGAAGCCCAGCTTTGCCAGGGTTCTAGAATTGGTTCTTACTTTGTGGAACCATATGCCATGGGGATCGTAGCAAACCGGCTTCCTCCTGGGAGACTCTGAAGAGGTTATGTTATAGAGGACTTTTGCTTTAGTTGATGGTTTTTGTGACGCCGGGCCTCACACACCTGGCAACTGCTTCGCCACTGAAGTGTGTGTCCCCAGCTCACTTCCACATCTTTTGTCATCCCCAGTTGCTCTGTAAAGTGGCTTTACTTTTTATTACAAAAAAAAAAAATATGGAAACCCAGTAAGACAAGAAGTAGGTCATTAAGATCCCAATACTTCCCTTGTCTGAATTAAAAAATTCCTAACATTTTGTCATATTGATTCATCTTTTTTTTCCTGTGCTAGTATAAATAGAATATTGACAAAAGTTATAAGAAGTTTATGAAAAAAAAAAAAAAACAACCCCAAGGTTTGCAGACATCAAGTTTGTAACCCCATGATGTCACTAATCTTCGATTTGCTTATTTGTTTTGGTACTGGGTATTAGGATCCTGCCCTCACTCCTGCACATGCGCAGCTCCGGGTCTTGCATCTTAGGTCATCAGGGGGTGCTGGCGTAGGTACGTGCCTTAAAAGCCGGGTGCAGACCAAACGCTCCCTCTGCTCCCTGCTCTGTCCCCCCCCCCCCCCACCTTTCTCTCTCTCCAGGCCTGGCTCTCCTCTCTCCTATCCCCTCCTTCCTCCCAATAAAGCTCTCTGTAACTCTGGTAGTCTTGGCCGTGGCTCGTGACTTTTCCGCCGGTAACCAGCGCCATTTACCTTTCACTGGGGATTATTTGGAAGCAGGTTCTCATTAAGTCGCCCAGGCTAGCCTTGAACTCACTCTCTGTAGTCCAGGAAGGACTTGACCTTTTGATCTTCCTACCTCAGCCTCCAGAGCAGCTAGGATTACAAATGGTCCTCGACTACTTTGAGTCTTCTAGGTTAAGAGTATTTCTATCTGAATTCAACAGTCAAGCATACAGCTTCCAGTCTTTACCACCAGACACCACAAAACAAGACCTGTAGTGGAGGCCTCCAGTTCCTCTGACTTAGGCAAGGCCAACTTCAAAGCATGGACCTTCCCTCTCCTTAACATTGAGGGAGCTGCTGGGCATGGAGGCACACACCTTTAATCCTAGCACTCAGAAGGCAGAGGCAGGCAGACTGATGTTAGGTTGAGGCCAGCCTGGTTCACGTAGTGAGTTCCAGGATAGCCAGGGCTACATAGACAGACCCTGTCTCAAAAAACCAAAATATATATATATTTTAAGGGGAGGCTGGAGAGACAGTGCAGCAGTTAAGAGTACTTGTTACTCTCGCCAAAGATACAAATTTGGTTCCTAGTGGCTACACTGAGTGTCTCACAACTGGCTATAAACTCCAGGGCATCAGACACCCTCTTCTGACCTCTGTACACACAGAGAGACACATAAGCCTACATAAAATCTCTCTCTCTCTTTTTAAAGTTCTGAAAAAAGGATTATGGGGAATGGAAATCCTTGGGGTGGGGAACGAGACAAGGAGCCTGTAAGTCTGGCTGCAGCAGCTGCCTACAAGCCAGCAGACAAAAATGGAAAGCTGTGGGCACACTGGCTAAGACCAGCCATCACCCAGGCGGTGGCAAACCTGACCAATGACTGTCCTCACTAGGCCATCACAGCAGTGCACCAGCATAGGGGCATTCCAGCTGGGGAGCGGGACACACATGCAGGCACATGGTAAGCCGTGCACAAAGGAGGGCATGTGCCGAAGATTCAAATCCTTCCCATGAGAGGAAAGGCAAATTTGTGGGCACTCAGTCCGTCCATCCGTCCATCTGTCCGGGGCAGCCAGCTGTGTCTCATGGTTGCTCTGCTTCCTGTCTGTAACAAACGTTCACTTCTTCTTTGAAAATACAGCTGATAGGTGGGCAAGGTCAGGCCCATCCTACAATGGTTGAAAGATTATGTTCTCACTTCGCCGGGCAGTGGTGGCGCACCCCTTTAATCCCAGCACTGAGGAGGCAAGACGGATCTCCGAGTTCGAGGCCAGCCTGGTCTATAGTGCTAGTTACTATACAGCCATGGCTACACAGAGAAACCTTGTCTCAAAAACAAAACAAACCAACCAACCAACAAACAAAAATATAAAACTGTGAAAGGGCTGGAGAGATGGCTCAGCAGTTAAGAGCACTGACTGCTCTTCCAGAGGACCTGGGTTCAAATCCATGGCAGCTTACAACTGTCTGTAACTCCAAGACCTGACACCCTCACGTAGACATACATGCAGGCAAAACACCAAGGCACAGAAAATAAAAATAAATACATTTTTTTAAAAAAAAAAGAAAAATTATGTTCTCAATCACAACACTTGAGAAACTTAGGTAGGATAACCAGAAATTTGATGCAAGTCTGGGCTACATAAAACATTCAAGGCCATTCTGAGCTACATAGAAAGAACACAGTTCAAAAATGCCCTGGGCTGAGGTGTGCCTTAGTGGTAAAGAGCATTCCTGGAATGCTCCCTATCAACACACACACACACACACACATACACACACACACACACACTTACACAGGGCTATTCAACTGGCCCACTATTTGTCCCATTGTTTAGGAAAATGAATAGACTAAAATACAGCCACACAATGGCTTACTAGGTGACTATCAAAAGCACTGAGCTCTAATCGCCAATATAGAATAGTACATCAACCAGGCTTCTCATTGGCAAATAGGATCAGAGGCTGGGTAGTCCCACAGTGGCAAGCCCCAAGCACCAGGGACACTATGCTCAGTCCAAGAAGCTGGCGGCTATAGAACAAGAGGGACTAATGCCACATGGCTGAACTAATGCCACGTGGCCTGGGAGCTGCGGGAGCGTTGCTGGTGCAGAGCTATGTTCAAAGGTTGAGGAAGCTGGAGTCTGATGTCTATGGACAATGGCAGCAGAACAAAAGTAAATAAATGAACAGCCACGCCCACTCAGTAAGTTCTTCTGCACATATACCAGCGTTCCCCTTTGTCCATGCTTTGCTTCATCCACGCCCTGCCTATCAGGCAGTGGGTGTGCACAGTTAGAGCAGGTCATCCCTATTTGCTGATCTACAGGCTAGTCATCTCTGGAAATACCCTTTCAAGAACACAGAAAGACATACTTGACCAATTTTCTAGGCATCTCTCAAGTTAAGAGTCAAACTAACCATTACTGGTTACTGGGGGAAGAAAAGGCAAGATATAGTCTGTTACTTTTTATGTAGGAAACACAGGAAAATGCTGATGTATATATATATAAAATGCATGATATATACATATATATGCATGCATCAGAGAGATAGATCATAAATAAAAAGATAGATCATAAACTAATAAATATAGTTACATAGAATGAGGAGTGTATTCATTACTTTTCTTTGGCTATTTATGTATTTATTTATTTATGGGTATGGGTGTTTTCCCTGCTGTACATCTGCACCATGTACATGCCTAGTGGCTTCAGAGGCAGAAGGCGGCATTGGATCCTGTCTACGTCAGGGTTACTATTGCTGTGATGAAACACCATGATCAAAGGATCTCGGAGAAGAAAGGATTTATTGGGTTTACACTTTCACATCAACTGTCCATCATTGAAGGAAGTCAGGACAGGAACCTGGAGGCAGGAGCTGATGCAGAGGACATGGAGGGATGCTGCTTACTGGCTTGCTCCCTGTGGCTTGCTCAGCCTGAGCTAAATCCCCAACCCTCAGCCTGCTTTCTTATAGAACCCAGGACCACCAGCCCAGGAATAGTCCCACTCACAATGGTCTGGACCCTCCTACATCGATTACTAATTAAGAAAATGCCATATAGGCTTGCCTACAGCCAGATCTTATGGAGGCATTTTCTAATTGAGGCCCCCTGCCTCTCTAATGAGTCTAGCTAGATCAGTGGTTCTCAACCTTCCTAATGCTGTGACCCTTTATTACAGTCCCTCATGTTGTGGTGACCCCCCCATGATAAAATTATTTTGTTGCCACTTCATAAGTGAAATTTTGCTACTGTTACAAATCTTAATGTAAATATCTGATACGCAGGGATATCTGATAGGTGATCCCAAATGGGTCGCGACCCCCACATTCAGAACCATTGCCTAGCTTGTCAAGCTGACATTAAACTAGCCAGTCCAGATCCCCTAGAAATGGAGATACAGACAGTTGCGAACCTCAGCGTTGGGTGCTGGGAACTGAACCCAGGTCCTCTTGAAGAGCATCCAGTGTTTTTAACCATTGAGCCATCTCTCCAGCCCTTCATGACTTTTCCGTTGCTCTTACAGACTACCTGAGAAACACCACTTTACAGGGGAATATTTGGCGGGGAGGGTATCATTTAAGAAGAGACACAGTCCTTCACAGCAAGGAAGGCATAGTGGCAAGAATTTAAGACAGTTGGTCACACAGCCTTGAGTCAAGAACCAAGAGAGGAGACGACAAAGCAGGGCTGGTGTGGGATGTCTCCTGCGGGGCGTTTACCCACCAACCCCGAAGTTCCCCAGAGTTTTCTTGAGTGCGAGCAGCAGGAAATGTTAGATAGAAGGATTTAGATTGTGGAGATTAACAGATAGAAAATAAATGATAGCCTTGAGGGGGCCTGGAACCTGTTCCAACGAGCCCTGACTGTCTCTGCCCTAGGGTATTTATAGAAATGCCAAGGGGTGGAGCAAAAGACCTCCTCCCCCCGGCACAGCCAAGTGCAGACCATCTCAGACACCTGCACTCAGGCCCGTGATCCTAATCATTCTCTCTGTGCGGACCTGCTGGGTAAAGCCACGAGGAACCTGAAAATGGACTCTCACAGTCTCCCTATGAGTCACTGATCGGAGAGGCCCCAGGGGCTCCACCCACCCCCCCAAACAAAAGATTATTGTCATTGCTCTTGCTTGCCCACCAAAACTACATGCGATTGAAGACACAGCACACTGATTTCAGGATAGAGAAATCAGGCTGACACTGACCTGAAAACACCCTCCCTGCCGACTGGCTTTCGTAGTGCCAGCGGGTACTAGGTAGGCCACCGGGAGAGAAAAACCATTGCCAGATGTGGTGGCACATGTCTTTATTCCCAGCACTCAGGAGGCAGAGGTAAGGAGATCTCTGTGAGTCTAAGGCCAGCCTGGTCTACACAGAAAGCTCTAGGACAACAAGATTAGAGAGACCCTGTTTCAAAAACCAAACATCAACAAAGCCATCAATGGTAATCTACAATACCAACCTGCCAAGCACAATGTGCCCACTGGTGCTGTAGTGGCATGAAGGTTAGGGGGCAACCAACTGTTTTCGGACCGGATTTGAGGCCGGCTCAAGAGGAAGGAATTTGTGCCTGGTACCGTAAACCTGGTCAAAAGCCCATGGGTTGGGAAGCCCTCGGGAGAAACCACTGCTGTTGTTTTGTTAAAGAACACGTGGTCAAACTGCCTTCTAAATATCTATGCTCATCCCTGTAGCTTAGTGCTGCCTTCAACCTTAGCCAGAGAGACTTTTCTCTACAGTGGCCACAGAGATTCATAAACAGTCGGAGTGCTGAGAGTTAAGTGTCTATCAAGTGCTTAGCCCTAAATGAGGCATCTTTCTCAGTCTCCCATCCACAATCCTCAGGGAACATCATGGAAGAGAAGCCGAAAGAACGTAAAAGCTGGAGGGTTGGAGAGGAGAGCCGTGAAGTGATGTCTTTGGGTCGTGCCACGGCCACTGCACTCATGAATTCACTGTAGCTATGGTGACTTGTACAAGACCAAGTCAAAGAGCGCAGCCAACATTCCAACAGCAGCATGAATTGGACTCAGTGAGTTATCAGCATCAAAAGAGGAGACCATAAAGGGGGCCGGCACATTTGGGGGGTGCCTAGGGGAAGTGGACAGAGGAGTTGGGAGTTTCTGGGGGGGACTAGATGGGAGGAGCTGACTAAGAAGCATTGTTTACAAGTATGAGATTGTCAGTGACCCACTTCCTCCAGCAAAGGTCTGCCTCCTAAAGGTTTCTCCGCCTTCCAAAACAACGTCACCTGGGGACTAAGTGCTGCAACACAGGAGTCTATAGGGAATGTTTTTTGCATTCAAACCACAACATGGAAAGAGATGGAAGCTCTCACACACACATAGGCACTATATTGTTTCAATTTGGGAATTGTGGCTTACTTAGTCGAAAGTTTAGTTCCCCGGTTCTCCGGTCTGTGGATGGTAGATCTGCAACTTCTCCGCCTTCACAATCACGTGAGCCAATTCCTGTAATAGACAATGAAGCATGAATGCATTCACTTCTATTTCTCTGTAGCATGCTACTACAAGGACTTTCCTTTTAAACACTTTACAGTTGCTTTTCATGTGTGGATATATTTTAAAGTTTTACTCATCTTTATTTTATATCTATGAGTGAAGGCTTTCATGTATGTACGTGTACCACATGCATGTCTAGTGCCCACAGTGACCAGAAGGTGGTGTCAGATTCCCTGGAGTTGCCGTGTGGGTGCTGAAAACCAACCTTGGGTCCTCTGCAAGAGCAGCAAGTGCTCTTAACTACTAAGCCATCTCTCCAGTCCCACGTGTAATTTGTTGTGAAGAGACATCATGACCACAGCAACTCTTATAAAGGAAAACATTGAGCTGGGGCTGGCTTACAGCCCCAGAGGTTTAGTCCATTATCAGCATGGTGGGGAGTGTACCAGGCTTTTCTTTTGGGCGACCCAACCAGCTCCCAAATCATGACACAGAGAGACTTATTATTAGTTTTGAAAGCTTGGCCTAGCTTAGGCAAGTTTCTGGCTAGCTCTTTTAACTTAAATTAACCTGTTTCTCTTTATCTACCTTTTGCCTCGGGGCTTTTTACCTTTCTTACTTCTGTGTATCTTACTTTCACTACCTCTCTGTGTCTGGCTGCTGGCGGCTGCCTGGCTTCTGGCCCTGGGCATCTCCATCGCTCTCTCCTCTTCCTTCTCCTCTCGTTTCCTTCTTCTTTTCCTTTCTCCTCTCGAGTCTACATTTCTCCTCCTATTTATTCTCTCTCACTGCCAGCCCCGCCTAGCCCCCTCTCTGCCTAGCTATTGGCCATTCAGCTCTTTATTAGACCAATCAGGTGCCTTGGGCAGACAAGATGAAACAGATGGAACACATCTTTACATAATTAAGCACACATTCTTACATCGTTAAACAAATGCAGCCTAACAAAAGTAACACACCTTTACACAGTTAAAGTGATATTGTGCAGCATAAACAAGTGTAACACATCTTTGCCCAGTTAAAATAATATTCCACAGCATGGTGCTGGAGAGGTATTTGAGATTCTACATCTGGATCGGACGGCAGCAGGAAGAGAGAGAGACACTGGGCCTGGTTTGAGCATCTGAAACCTCAAAGCCCACCCCCAGTGACAAACTTCCTCCAACAAGGCCACACCTCCTAATAGTGCCACTCCCTATGAGCCTATAGGGGCCATTTTCTTCCAAACCACCACATACATGGTATGGGGTTTGGGCTTTCCAAAATTTTTTAAAATGATTTTCCTGTTACCATTCATTAAGCAGTTTCCCCACTGATTTGAGATGTCATGTCATCTATGGAGCTCTCCTAATGCTGTTTTTAGGCTCCTTGCTCTGTTCCACTTGTCTATGCTGTGTCAAAGTCCACCATATCAGTTACTTCAGATTTATAATATCTTGGTCTATGAAACTTACTCTTCCTTCTCAGTGCTGGGTTTGGATTGTCATAGATACATACAACTATATTCCACAAAAATATAAGAAATATTTGTCCAGGGACAGCTAAAAGTTCGTTGGGAATTTTTTTGTTAAGGTTATATTGAACTTACAGGTCGATTTGTGCAAAGTCACCATTTTGAGATAATTAAGCCTTCCCTTCATTAATATGATTTATTAAGTTCTTCACATGTGTTTCTTTTAAAACATACTTAACTTTGTTTGCCTGGGGATGGGAAAAAAGGGGGGCTTTATGCATGCCAGGCAATATCTAAGTCTTTCTTTTTTTCCAGATAGGATCTTACTGTGTAACCCTGACTGGCTTAGTACTCACAATGTAGACCAGGCTGGCCTCTAGCTCACAGAGATCTGCATGTCCCCATCTCCTGAGTCCTACTGGGATTAAAGGTGTGTGCCACATGTTGAGCTGAGTCTATTTCGATAGTTTTTCAATATGAGCTTGAATCTCGCTTGTAAGTATCATGCCTTGCTAATACAGATATTCGTTTCCATTTCTCCCCTTGATGAGATCCTCACTGGTAAGTCCTCATATAAAGAAGCACCACTTTTTTTTTTATGTTTAGCATTACTCCAGCCACCTTGCCAACACCCTTGTCGTCTCTACCACTCCACAGTGAAATGACCCCAGCACAGTGAGGCATGCTACAGCAATCACAGGTTTCTCTGGCTCCTGACTGCTGTGGAGATGCCCTAAAGTCTCACCGCAGAGAACAATGCTGGCCGAGGGCTCTTGAGTATCTAGTTATGAAGATCTCTGAGTTCTAGTTTGCCAAGAAATTCTGACCAGAAATGAATTCTGAATCTTGCTAAATGCATCTTTTTGGATCTATTTAAATCATACCGTGTTCTTCCTTCAATGTGTTACTGTAGTGTATTCAGTTAATATGTTTTCTAACGTCATCCTAAAATCAGCCCCCCATGCTCATGATGGTTGTTTTGATACAATGGTCGATTCAATGTACTAATGATACAATTTATTATAATTTTTCATTTTTTCTGCACTGAAGACTGGACATTGCTTTTCTTTGGTTGCTCCTTGCCCAGTCTTGGGGGAGGGGGGGGGCGGGTTATATCATCCTCACAAAGTGAGTTCAGTAACATCCTGTTTTCCTTTTCTCTGGAACAATTTGCATTATATAAGAGTTATTTTCTTGGACCATTGGCTCGTAATATAGCCCAGGATTAGTTGTCTATATATGAGGGTGGGGACAGTGTTGACTACTGGTTCAATTCATTTGACCATTATTAGTCTAGTCTTATTTTCTATAAACTTCTTCAACAAATCTCCAACTATACCCCAGTTCGCTGGCTACCTTGCTGCATATGGATGGAGGTTTCTCTATTGCCTCATCATCAAGCAAGAAGTTTAGGTCATCAATATCTTTTATCACCCTCATTGTGCTGGATCACATATTCCTTAGGTTTAGCTAGAGGAACAGAATCAACTGAATGAATAGCTATTACATCAGGGAATTAATTAGAGTGGCTTACGCAATGTGTCCAGTGGTCCAACAATGGTTATCTTCACACTGCAGAGGCTGAGAATGCCATAGTTGCTCCATTCACAAGGTTGGATGCCTTGGTAGCTCCAATTGAAGGCTCCTGGGGATCCACTTGTCTTCAGTACACATGGGAAGGATGGGTTCTGAGGGCAAAGGATGGGAGTAGCAGCAGCAACCACAGGATAGATGCACTCACTAGCAAGAAGCAAAAACAGGCAAACATAGAGCACTGCCATTGCTTAGATCTGTTCCAAGCTGGGCCACCACAGGAAGATGCTGCCCACTCTGGGTTTGGGTCTTAACTACTCAGTTAATCTTCCCTGGAAATAGCTTCACACACCTGCCCAGAGGCATAATTCTTAGTTGGTTTCAGAGTCAATCAAGTTGATAGTCAAGGTTAACCATCACTGGCTGGTTGAGATGGCTTAGCTGGTAAAGGCAAGTGCCACCATGCCAGATGATCTGATTTGATCCCCATAATCCTGTATTATGACTAGAGAGAACCAACTCCCACAAGTTGTCCTTTGGCCTCCACCTATGTGCTGTGACATGTGTGCATGTGCATACACACAATATAAAAGTAAGTAAATATAAAAAAAGACATTAACCATCACAACGACCTGTTTTTGCTAAATTCTTAAATACAGGATGGGATGATAAAACTGTGGTTATGTATTTCCAACTTAACCTGAATTTAGTTTGTCCTGAGCCATATGCCACCACACAGTACAGCAGTTCCCCCTCCTTCCCTATCTTTCTCCTCACTTGCTGCAGCTATCACGAGCATCAATTCCACACTGGCTGGGGCTAGAGAGCAAGAGATGGGAACTATGAAACCATCTGACCATCCACAGCTCAAATGATTGGCAGTTGGCTTCTGGACCTCCAGGTCTCCTGGATGGCTATTGCATGCACTCACTGCAACGATCTCATTAAACTTGGAGCAATACAATTATTATTACAATAATTTGTATCTTTAAATTTTTGGATTTCATTTGTTTTGTAGCTATTTTCTCTGAATGAAAGATGGCCTCCTACAGGCAGGCTCCTCAAGACTCAGGAAGCAAATACAATTTACCAGGCTCTGGAAGTAAACAAAACTCACAAGTCTAAGGAAGCTCCTGAAACTTACAAGATTCACAAAGTTATACAAACATAACAATTGGTAGTTGGTTCACCAACTGAAAACTTAGAGGAATAATTTCTTTGGTCTGTTGTAAATGCCCTAATCTGAGGTGAATAGGTATTTTGTTCATGTCTCCACAGGAAAAGTCACACAATACCACATAACTTTTGGTAGACTTTATCATACAATTGTATATCAAACTACACTTTATCTGTGACCAGCTTACCATACTAAAGGTGACATTCCATATATACTGATGTGTACTCACCTTTTTTAAATGAATGTTTCTTCATCTTGCTTTACTTGGGAGGAGAACTTTCGAATTCTTTTGTTATTGAAATGGTATTTCATTATCTGATTGTATTTTGATGGCAATTGGATTGTCCACGGTCACAAAAGATAACCTTAGCACACATCAGTTCACACATGTGGGTAGAGGAAATTCTCAGAAGTGATACCACTTGGTCAAAGGTTACATGCATTAATAATTTTGTCAAAAACTGTCGAACTGGATTTGAGAGACATTCAACCAATTTATGCTTGCACCCACTGATCCCCCCGAGTTTTACCTGCAGAGTATATTATTAAACTTTATGAATTTTGACAATTTGATAGGTGAAAAATAGTATCTGTCTACATTAAATTTACATTTCTTTTATTCTGAATGATATTGAGTATATTTTCATGTATTTAAGTGAATTCATATTTTTATGTGAACTGTCTGTTCAAATTGTTCATTTTTTTCATTTTAAACATTTTGTTAATTATTTTCTATTGATTATGAATTCTTAAATATATGAGAGGGACTCTTTTTCTTTTGGAGACACGGTCTTGTGTAGCCTAAACTGGCCTCAAACTAACTATGTAGTTGAGGATGACCCTGAACATCTTAGTGTCTTGTGTATACACAGGTGTTTCTGTAGCACGAATCTTAAAAGGTCTTATTAATAAAAACAAACCCAGAGCCAGGTATTGGGGTGAACGCTGAAAGATCAGAGAAACAGAACCAGCCACAGCTAACCTCACCTCGCCAATTCCTCAGCTGATCTCGTTTCCTCAAACTGGAAGCCTCTGAGTCTTCATCCAAATGAGCTGAACTGCTGCTCAAAAGCCTAAAAGCTTAACCAGCTCTAGTTCCTGGTTTTCACACCTTATATACCCTTCTGCTTTCTGCCATCACTTCCTGGGATTAAAGGCATGAGTCACCATGCCTGACTGTTTCTAGTGTGGCTTTGAACTCACAGAGATCTGGATGGATCTCTGCCTTCGGAATGGTAGGATTAAAGGTGTGTGTGCCATCATTTTCTGGACTCGGTATCTAGTGTCTGTTCTGTTCTCTGACCCCAGATAAGCTTATTAGGGTACACGATATTTTGGAGAACACAATATCACCACATGTTTCCTTGCTCTTGTGCGGTGTGTGTAGAGGTCAAAGGCTGACACTGGGTGTCTTCTTCTCTTTCCACCTTCTCTTTTGTGACAGGGTCTCTCAGTGAACCTAGATCCCACTGTTTTGCTAGACTAGCTGGCCAGCAAGCCCCCGGAGTCTGCCTGTCTCTACCTCTACAGTTGCATACCACCACCACATTTGGTGTGACCTGGTCCTGAGGTACAAACTCAGGTCTTCATGCCTGTGCAGCTAACGCGACCCACTGAGCCATCGCTGCACCCCTATAAAATTTTTTTTGAGGTAAGTGTCTCATGAAGCCCAAGCTCATCTCAAACTGGCTATGCACCTGAGCATGACCTTGTATTTCTGAACCTCCTGATGCCACCTCACTTGGGGTCACATGGTGCACCACCATGTCCAGTCTGTAAAGTGCTGGGGACCGGACTTAAGTTTAGTCATGGTGGACAAGCGCTCTCTACCAACCGAGCTACATTCCCAGCCCATAGATATTTCCCTATGACATTTCACTTGCCTTCCTTTCTTTCTTTCTTTCTTTCTTTCTTTCTTTCTTTCTTTCT
>CABHPR010156202.1:16316-28608 GCA_902168415.1 Peromyscus melanophrys
GTGTGTGTGTGTGTGTGTGTGTGTGTGTGTGTGTGTGTGTGTGTGTGAAGGTGTAGCTCACTAGTAGAGGGCACATGTGAGAGCCTGGGTCTGATTCCCACACTACCAGGAAAAAAGTGAGTACGTGTATTTCTTGTCAATTTGTGTCTCTACATTTTTCACACTCACTGTTTTCATTTCTGAGAGTTTGTGTAGTTAAGGGTTGGTACAGCTGGTTTCCACTAGTTGATCTACAATTTTTTTTTTGTTTACCATTCTTTTTTGTTTTCCCATACATATACTAGAATCAGTAGCTCTCGCTCTAACCAAGAACTGATCTTTTAAAAACTTTGATTGTGCGTGTGCATATGACATAGGTGTGAGAGACATAGGTGTGCATATGACATGATTGTGTGTAGAGGCGTGCACATGCCACGGTGCACATGGGAAAGTCAGGGGACAACTTTGGGGAATGAGTTCTCTCCTTTCACCATGGGTTTCAGGGACTAAATTCAGGTCTTCAGGGCTGCATGGTGATCACATGACCTGTTGGGCCATCTGGCATGCCATGAGCTGATATTTTTTATTGCTTATGTGTTTTGTTCATAAATTAGCTTAGAAGGCCAACATGCTAGTTCATGCTCGCAATACCAGGACTCAGAAGGGTGAGGAAGGGAGATTGGGCTATATACGTGAGTTCAAGGCCAGCCTTGGCTACAGAGTGACACTATATGAAGTGTTAGCTGGGTGGCGGTGGCCGCACACCTTAATCCCAGCACTTGGGAGGCAGAGGCAGGCAGATTTCTGAGAGTTCAAGGCCAACCTGGTCTACAAAGTGAGTTCCAGGACAGCCAGGACCGTGACACAAAGAAAACTTGTCTCTTGGAGGGGGGCGGTTAGCTTAGGTAATTGCTCTCCTCAAGATGACCCAAGAATATGGAATGCTTTCCCATGTGCTCAGGTCTCCTGTGATGTCCTTCGACAGTATTTTAAAGTTTTCCTCATAAAAGTGTTCTACATTCCACATCAGGCAGTCTCTCAGTCACTGTTCTACTGCTGTGAAGAGACGCCGTGACCAAGGCAGCTCTTGTAAAAGAAAGCACTTAATTGGGGGCTGGCTTACAGTTTCGGAGATTCCGTCCATTTTCATCACGGTGGCATGCAGGCTGGTGCTGGAACAGTAGCTGAGAGCCACATCCTGATCCTTAGGCAGAGAGAGAGAGAGAGCGAGCCCAGGCCTGGCATGGGCTTTTAAACCTCAGAGCCCACCTCAGTGACACACTTCCTCTGACAAAGCCCCAACTCCTAATCTTTCTAATCATTCCAATATATGAACCTACGGGGCCGTTCTCATTCAAACCACCACAGGCTGATTCTCAGCTGTCTGCACCCAGTTCATTGGTGTCTGACGTTCATTCATTCTCACGTGCTTCACGGCTCCTCTGTGAGTCCCAAGGGCTGGAAAGCAAACTCTAACATCTCCCGGCACGTGTGACAGCTACTATTCTCCCCGACTCACCTAGGACTAAGCAGTCTTATAAACAGGAGCGGGAAGACGGAAGTGAGCCAGAGACCATCATCCCGCTGCCGTCCTCATACCCAGCAAGCAGAGCTGGGCTGACTGGCCTGCTTAGTGTGTCGTGGCCCCTCTCTGTGAACATGGGGAAATTGCTCTAGTTCCTGCAGTGACAGCTTCCTGGCACCTGAATTACCGCCGTGAGGATCTGATTGAAGCATTCAATCTCCTAATACTTTCAATTTAGCGCTTTCAGGTTTTTATCTAATAAAGGCTCTTATAATACATATCGTCTGCCAGAAGCTGTCCGATGCAATTGCTTAAAAATTATGTCTGTGACTCTCAGTGTTTCCTGGCCTGACAACGATTTTGAAGGCAGCCTGTCTTCTGCGATGAAGGAACTGGATTGGCGTGGCTTTTGTTTTCTACGCTGATCCCTGATTGGCTCAAGCTCTTCTGTGTGAGTGTTGTCCAGAAGGCTGACTTCTGTTACATCTTCTGTTGTTTTGTAAAAACAAAGATCCAGCAGTTCTTCAGAGGATGTCAAAAATTTTCCCATGATTATATATTTGTCAGATTCTGATAGGTTTGCTTTATATGTCTTGATATTCTCTTACTGAATGTAAAAACAAAACACACTATTATCCTTCCTACATCCAGCCCTGTCCCTGACACTGCATATGAGAGAAAACAGATCTGTCTTCCAGAGTTTAGCTTATTTTGGTTAACATGATACCTAGTTCCACTCATTTCCCTGCACAAGACATAATTTCTTTGTTTGTTTGTTTGGTCTCACTATGTAGCTCTGACTGTCCTGGAACTCACTTTGTAGACCAGGCTGGTCTCAGAGATCCACCTGCCTCTGTCTCCCGAGTGCTGGGATTAAAGGCGTGTGCCACCACACCTGGCTCATAATTTCATCCTTTACTGCTAAGTAAAACTCCACTATCTATACACATCGTCTCTACTGCTCTGTTGATGAGTACCTTAGCTGTTGTGAGTGGTGCTGATACTGTGGATGCTGGGTTTCTGTGGGGACCCACTAGGGTGTCTGGGTTCTTGTATCTGGAACAAGGAGTTGGACATGTGACCAGGAGCAAACAAAGTCGGAGAATATAATAAGAAAGAATATAGCTCTAAGGGAGGATGCAGTCCAAGCAAATTGTTCAGCAGTTTGCCATCAGCGCTCTGCAAAGGACAGGGGCATTTATGGCACCTAAGGGAAGCAAGCCTCTTAGGTCATGTGCCTACCATGGCCTTTCTCCTGCAGGCTGCTCCATCTAGTTTCCAGAGTTGCAGGTCACTGGCAGGCTGTGGCTGTGCCAGGGGCTCCAGCCAGTTGCAGGAGAGGGTAGCTCCGGCCTTTCTCTTTGCCAAGTGTTTCTCATATGCTAATTTTCTCATGGCAGCCTTTGAGCACGCCATTTCAGACCTTAATACCTCAATTTCTACCATACTCTCCTGCCTCAATCCCCGCACCCATCTCCGGTTCCAGAAACCTTTTTTTTTTTTTTGTGGTGGTGGTCCGGGGTGGGGGTGGGGTGGGAGGAGAGCTGAAGAACGTTGTTCTATTATCTTGTAACTGCTTCCTGTTGACAGGGGACATGGACTTGACAATTGTACCCGTTAGCCAGAGGGGAGGAGCTGGATTCCCGAGTAGGAACCGGCTGGAATCTCTCCTCACAAAGGAGTTTGGTCTGATGTGCTCCATCCTAGAAGACACAAGAACAGTCTTTAGGCGGGTTTCCCCCGTGGGCCATGAGTCCTGCTGTACACAGCCGACCTCACTATTTTATCCGTAGAGTTCAGAAGTGAGGTTCTCCCGGCTGGAAAACAAACACTCCGATGATTACATGCTAAGAACGTGGCAAAAACAACCCCCAGGGCTCCAGCAGTGGAAGAGATTAAAAGGAAAAACAGTGTGAGGTTGTAATCACTGAGGACATGTTAAAGCACCTGTGCCCAAGGGAAAATAAGACACACAGCAGGGTTACCCACGGGTTTACAGACAGATAGGGCTTACTCTGCGTTAAGGCATCCCTTTTTCCTTTTCTGACGAGACTTTCGAGGTGCAGGTGTAAATGACCTTGTCTTCAAGGCGTTCTTGAGGCTGTGGAGACTCAGAAAGGACAGGTTTTTAGAGTATGACTTACGTGTGGTGTGGCTGTTCACCCTGAGGTGTCAGCCAGCACCAGACTTGGTTCCTCCACATATGTGCGGCTTTTGTGAAAAGGATGCATCCACAGGGTTCAGAGTCTACAGGTTCAGTGAATCTGACTCCAGTTCCATAATTCTCTTTGCTGGTATCATCTGGAGTTTCTCCCAGGATGTTTCTTATGAACAGTAACTAGCTGGATTAAAAAAACAAACAACAACAACAAAAAAAAGCAACTATTTTTCAGTGCTGGGAACCAAACCCAGGGCCTCCCCTCATGCTGGGCAAGCATTCTATTATAACCACAATCCTCTGCTGAAGCCCTGACCAGGCATTCTAAGGAGACACACCATGTCTCTCCCCCTTTCACAGTCAGAACATTAAAAGAGAGACCCTGACAGACACAATGGATCCTAAAGAATCAATGCTTCTCCAGGAATCCTGTGCTGGGGGAGGAGACTAAGCACCCTGGTCCCAGAGGCCAGCCAGAGAAGGATGTGCTTCACACGAGGAGATGTGAGCCCCGACGGCTTGTCTGTTACAGTAACACACGCTCATTCCCTGGCTTCTGTCGCTCTTCTGTAAAACCGTCACAACGCTGCGGGAGAGTCAGAAAGGAAGTAGAAGCCTTTCTCTACGGGCTGGCGAGCTAAATCAGTGCGTCTTCTTTCACCAATAACTGTTCCCTAATATCTTTTAAAATACCGAAAAACCAAGGCAGCAGGTTCATGAACCTAGTTACCCAGCAGTACCTACAGTCATGCTGAACCCTATTCCCAGAGTCTCACTTCTAATAAAGAGATTTAATCTCCATGGACTAACTGATCATCGATATAGTCAGAGCCATAAATTGCTATCTTGTGGTGGTTTTTTTTTTTTTTTTTTTTGGTTTTTCGAGACAGGGTTTCTCTGTGCAGCTTTGTGCTTTCCTGGAACTTGCTTTGTAGACCAGGCTGGCCTGGAACTCATAGAGATCCGCCTGCCTCTGCCTCCTGAGTGCTGGGATTAAAGGCGTGAGCCACCACTGCCTAGCTTTTTT
The DNA here is from genome assembly GCA_902168415.1 of Peromyscus melanophrys. Classification (NCBI taxonomy): domain Eukaryota; kingdom Metazoa; phylum Chordata; class Mammalia; order Rodentia; family Cricetidae; genus Peromyscus; species Peromyscus melanophrys. The sequence goes on from CABHPR010156202.1 coordinate 21,006, forward strand.
TTTTTTTTTTTTTTTAACAAATCTTTAGTTATTATTGTGTATGTGTTTTTATATGGTGTATGTGTGACTGCACACGTGTGTGTGTCACAGTGTGCACGTGGACACGATAGGACAATGTTCTGCAGTCAGCTCTCTCCTTCCACTGTTCGTTCCAGGGCAGCAACCGCTTCAACCTGCTGGGCCACCTCACCAGACCCACCTTGTTGTTTATGTTTACAGGTGTGTGCATTCATGTGGGTGCATGGGTGTGTATACATATATGCATGCATGTATATACATCTATGTATGTATGTGTATACATACTTGCAGCTGTGTGTGGAGGCAAGAGATCAACCTCGGGCTGCTGGAGAGTTGGCTCAGCAGATGGGAGCACTCCTGTTCTTGCAGAGGACCCAGGTTCAATTCCCAGCACCAACGTGGTGGCTCATGACTATTCCTAACTCCAGTTCCAGGGGAGCTAACGCCTTCTTCTGACCTCGGAGGAGAGCAGGCACACATATGGTGCCCACACATACATGCAGGCAGAACATACACATGACCTAAGAGAAATCTAAAAAAAAAACACAAAAAACAAAAAACAAACAAACAAAAAAAAACTGAAGCAGGGCATAGTGCCACACATCTTTAATTAATCCCAGCACTTGGGAGGCAGAAGACTTGTAAGTTTAAGGCCAGCCTGGTCTACATAGCAAGACCCTGTCTCAAAAACAGATAGATAGATAGATAGATAGATAGATAGATAGATAGATAGATAGACAGATAGACAGACAAATAACTAACTAACTAAATAAATGAAAGAGATCACCCTCCGGTGTCATTCTCTGAGACATCAACCTTGTTTTGGGGCACAGGGTCTCTCAGGGGATCCCCACGTAGTGTAGTAAGACTGGCTAGTGAGCCCCAGTGGGCACCTGTCTCTCCGCACCTTTCCAGGTGCCTACAGCACCACACCCAGGCAGGTTTGTTTCACATGAGTTATGGGTTTGAACTCAGGCAAGCTCAGCGGCTGCTCGCTACCCTTCTATTTACAGAACTTCATCTTTTTCTTTTCGCCTCTCTTGTTTTTTTTTTTTTTTTTTTTCCTTTCCTCCAGGACGATTTTATCAGAGTTTAAAGGAGAAAGCAGGCAAGCTGTAAATCTTGGCACCTGCCCAGAGGAGGAGGATCAAGAGGAAGAGAGAAAAAACCATGCCACAGAATTGGGCGTGGAGGTCAGCTATGCAGCCGACCAGCTGCCACACGGCAAAGATGGCGATGGGGTAGAGGGGATTCAGAGGAAGAGAAAGGACGCCCAGGGTACCAGAAAAGGCATACACGGCCCAGCACCCGGAAGAAAGGCGGTAGGGAAGGAAAAGGCAAAGGCAGGTCTTTTTTTTTTTTTTTTTTTTTTTTTTTTTTTAATTGTTACAAGTGTCTTAGTTAGGGTTACTATGGCTGAAATGAAACCCCATGGCCAAAGTAACTTGGGGAGGAAAGGGTTTATTCGGCTTACATGTCCACATCGCTGTTCATCACTGAAGGAAGTCAGGACAGGAACTCAAACAGGGCAGGAACCTGGAGGCAGGAGCTGATGCAGAGGCCACGGAGGAGTGCTGCTTACTGGCTTGTTACTCATGGCTTGCTCAGCCTGCTTTCTTATAGAACCCAGGACCACCAGCCATCTGCCATGGGGTGGGCCCTCCCCCATGGGCCCTCCCCCATCAATCATTAATTGAGAAAATGTCCTACAGTCAGATCTTACGGAGGCATTCTCTCAATGGAGGTTCCCTCCTTTCAGAAAACTCTAGCCTGTGTCAAGTTGACGAACGACTAGCCAGCACAACACGTATACATATTTATAAGTGCATAAATACAACTGGCTGGGTCCATTTTGTATCGCTCCTGTGTGTATGTGTTGAGGGAGCGCCTCTTGGCATGATGGGTAACTGTTAGACAGTTCATCCCTGGGGAAGACTGATTCTCCCTACTCAGCAGTCAGGAATTGCCTGCAGCTCTTCATCTAGGGGAGGGGCCCTGTGGGAGTCCCCCCAGCCCCGCTGGCATGTCAACAGGTGGAATCATTGTTCAAGCCTCTGTTAGGTGACCATATTGTTGAGATGTCATGAATCCTTTTCCTATATAGGAAACACAGTCTCAAAACAGACACGCTGGTCCTCTGGTTCTTAGGATCCTTCCACCCCCTTCTCCATGACCTTCCTCGAGCCTTAAGGGTAGGAGTTGTGCTGTAGATGTACACACTGGGGTTGGCACCCACAGCCAATTGTTCTGCATTTTGACCATGGCTTTCGATAATGGTCTCTGTGTCGGGGAGAAGCTTCTTGAAGGATGAAGGGTGAAAGCTGCACTTATCTGGGTCTGTGCCCTATGTGGTGGGGTAGCGGGCTCCCCCGACAGGGAAACAGGACACCAGAGGGCATTGCCAGACAGGAAACAGCTTTAACTGTACTGACAGAGGTTCAGTACCTAAAGGCCTAGCTGTGCACTCAGAGGACCTTACCTTATATATAGTTCTAGGCTCTGTCCCCCTGATGTGGCAACATACATTTTATGACTGTAAGGCCACGACACTTAAGGCTACTAGGATGAGATAGGGTCACCCCGACACTAGCACAGGGATGTGATAAGTTTACCATGACACTGGAGGCACAGAAATGAGATAAGGCTATGCACACATACACTAGCCCTAAGCCATATTGTCTTTTCTTTGTTCTACAAGGGTCCTTACCACAGTGGCTCCAGGGTCCCTGGTGGCAGGCAGGCTTTTATTCTATTTTTCTTCTAGTTAAGAGTTATTCTCTATTTCTAGTCTTCCAGTGATAGTACTTAATTTAAACCATTTACTCTTACGTTCCCTTAGCAAAGTCTAAAGCTAACCAGTATTGTAGCCTCCTTCTTGCTCTCACATCCTTTTGAGGCCTAGACTGTAACGGTCAAGTCGCCTTTAAACACATACACTGTTACTGCAATGATTGCATTTGAAGATGTCAAACCCGTTTACCACTGTCTTTTCTTCCCCCCCTCCCCTTTTCCTCCCCCTCCCCCCATCTCCTCCCCTCTACGCAGTTTTTAGAAGTTCTTGCAGTAAAGGTCTGTTGCTCAACCACTACTTAGTCTTCAAACGTCTGAAAATGTTTTTACTGTACACACATTTCTTTTTTGTGGGATAGCAGGGGATTTGTGACAGGGTCTGGCAAGCTTGATAGTCAGTATGTAACTCAGGCTGGCCGGAAAACCACAGCAATCCTCCTGCCTCAGCCTCCTGAGTGCTGGGATCAAGGTGCTGTCATGATTGGCTTGCACACTGTCTTGGTAGGTTAGCCATACAAAAGTGGGTTTCAAGTTCTCTTCTCTTGTATAAACCATCCTCACTATATGGTAGCTCAGCTTGGAATTTCCCGGCTTTACCACAGTGTCTAAGGGCTCTGAGTTCAGCAGAAACTTCACTCTGAATTTGGATCTTTATCAGGCTCAATTCGCAGTAAAGTGCTGTTTTACAAAGCCTTTTAGACAGTCCCCTGTAGCAGGAATTTTAAATGATCTTATTAATAAAATCAAACCTGAGGCCAGTTATTGGGGTGAATGCTGGAAGATCAGAGAAGCAGAACAAGCCACAGCTACCTCACCTCGCCAGTTCCTCAGCTGATTCTGTTTCCTCAGACTGGAAGCCTCTGAGTCCTTATCCAAATGAATCTCAGCTAAATTGCTTCTCGAAAGCCTGAATGCTTAACCAGCTAAAAGCTTCTAGTTTCTGGTCTTCATGTCTTATATACCTTTCTGCTTTCTACCATCACTCCCTGGGATTAAAGGCTCACTTTCTGGGATTAAAGCTCACCATGCTTGGCTGTATCCTTGATCCAGGTAGATCTCTGCCTTTGGAATGCTAGGATTAAAGGCATGTGCTACCACTGCCTATCCTCTGTTTAATTTTGTGGCTGTTCTGTTCTCTGACCCCAGATAAGTTTATTAGCATGCACAATATTTTGGGGAACACAATATCACCACAGTCCCCTCTCTCCCTAATATTCTGTCATCTCACTGTCCTAAACAGAGTTTTCTTTTCTGTTTCTTGTGATCATCTACCTCACATTCAGTATTTTTAACCTGATGATTGGTATCCTTCTTGAGACACTCTTAACTATTTTATCGTCAGCTATGGACCTCTTTATCCTCTCTTTCTGGAAATTCTTCTCAAGGGTCACGGTAAGTCGGGTCACCAACTGACTTCCCTCAGCTTTACCTTCCTATTCACTAATTCTCTCTTTGCTTGTGTCCAACCTAGTGGTTTTCAATTTAAGTTTTGATCCTTTCCACATTCACCTGTCCTTATTCCATTGCCTCCTAATCTGATTTCACAGGTACCGGCCCTTCTGTTATATCTTTATACATTTTAAACATTTATACACTTAAGATCTTTTGCATTAACCCGACAGTTTCATTTTTAATATAAACTCTCTACTTGTAGCTGGGTATAGTGCTGTGTATCATTAATCTCAGCACTTGGGGAGTAAAGGCAGGAAGCTCAGGAGTTCAAGAGCAGCCTAGCTGAAAAAGCGAGTTTAAGCCTGGGCTACAAGAGACCCTGCCTCTAAATAAATAAATAAAGGTATTTGTTAGATTTTTAAATTCTTGTTAATGGTGCTAGAGGCCCCACCCCTGAAGTGCTTTGTAATTCACATATTGTAGCTTCATCCTGTGCCCTTCCATTTAAGTACTTTTCTTTGGTCCTGACATTTAGCCTCACATCAGGGCTCGTGACTTGTCCCTGCACGGCTTCGCAGTGAGGTCTGACATTGCAGACACTTCTCTTCCTCCTCCATGGCCACAGGCAGGGGTCATGTTTCTGGTTACAGCACCATAGCAACCATATTATTGCCCCTCAGTGGCCATCACTCCTTTCTGCTGAAAGATTATATTTTCTCACCCCAATTGTTTTCAGGCTAGGTCATTCACCTTTTAAATTAAAAAAAAAAAATGTTCGATGCTTCCAGGCAGAAGTTTTAAGCTCATGTTGCCGTGCCTTTTCAGCTTCTTCCAACACAAACATGGCAACTTTCCAGATAAGGGCGGTGCCTTCATCCCGCATCCCCAATGAAGAGGCTGTGGCAGTCACCGCCAGCCCGTGAAACACAGGCGGTGTCAGTAAAAAATAGATCTTCACGGCTCTGATACTTTGGGAGTTGGAGAACGCTGGTTATGCTATTTAACTTAGCCCGAAGTGACTAACACATGCTTCAAGCTGTCAGATAGAACTACATTTAAAAATATTTTGTATCGTGTGCATCTATCAATCTCCTGCTATCCCTCCCCCTCTCCTCTTCTCTCTTCGTGATGCTGGTGATCAAACGCGGGGCCTCACACGTGCTAAACGAGTACTCTGCCCCTGAGCCCATTAGTCACCATTTCTAAGTGATCATGTAAAACAGAACATTACAGACCTACTCTGCTTCTACTACTGTGGGAAAGTCTACGTAACACAAATATGCCATTTTAATCATTTAAAGTAAGTGTATGTGTGTGTGTGTGTGTGTGTTGCGAGGCATGCATGCCACAGTGTGCATGTGAGGTCAGAGGATAACTTAGTGGAACTGGTGCGTGGGTTCTGGAGATGGAACTCACATTGTCAGGCTTGCGTGGTAAGTGCCTGTACACCGAGCCACCTTGCTAGCCCCATTTTAATCTTTTTTTTTTTTTTTTTTTTTTTGCGAAGAAATGAATAAGTACGTTCTCAGTGTGGGGTAGCACAAATCACTTCCAAAACGTTTTCATCATTTCAAACAGAAACGCTACTCAGTCTACTCCTCGATGTAAGTAGACGCATACAGCCTTTGTCCATTCACACACACAGCTCATTTCCCTTAGCATGTTCTGCAGGCTTATCTCTCCTGTAGCATACCTTGGAATTGCATTCTATTTCAAGGCCGAATAATATTCCATTTTGTGTGCATTGTTCATCCAGGCTCTTGGGTTGCCTTGACATGTCCTTTATTTTTAGACATAGAAGTGCTCACATCTCTGCCATTATTTACAGAAGCCTGATGTCTAGGGATGTAGCTCAGTCAGTAGAGTGCTTGCCATGCTGAAGCTCTGGGTTTGATCCCCAGCATGGCATAAACCAGGTGTGGTAGCTCACATCCGTAATCCCAGCACCTGGGAGGTCGAAGTAGAAGGATTACCAATTCAAGGTTAGTTTTGGCTACATAGCAAATTCGAGGTCAGCCTGGGTGACACAAGACCTTGTCTTAAAGAAAATAATAATTTTAAAAGGGCCAGAAACATTACACAACAAAACAGTACTGTTGGGTGACTACTGGGTTGAGTCTGGAAGATGTTTACTCTGAAACTTTATAGATTCCCATCTGATTTAAGTTGCTGTTAACAATTTCACTCCATTTTAAAGTCTAATGAAGGGAGTTTTAATAAATGCTTCCCTTTCATCTGGGGAGGCCCAATAATGAATCACTGCAAACGTGTGGGGGTTTAAAATTATAGTTAAAACACACATCGCAGATGCCACCCTCTCAGCCACTTGTAAGTACATGTGCAGATGTGCCTTTGAAAATCATTAGACAAAGCCTTGGGTGGTTCCACTGGTAATCAGCCAGCCACAGAATCTCTATAAACGAAGAGCAGTTATTAAAAAATTAAAACCACACCACAGGAAGCTGCGTGTGACTAAAGGAGATTCCTGCACATAATACTTTTAGCTCCTTCTCAATTCTCCCTGTCATCCGGATCAGATGTTACGGCTCATCAGGACTAATGATTATTAGGAGTAACAGCCGGTCCTCTTGACACAGAAGACCATCCTCCGAGTGTAAATGGGATTGAGGACACACTCAACCGTTGCTACACCACTTTTAGTGAATGCCCTTCTGTGTGACTGCTCTTGGTTTTCAAATGAAAATACCACGGTGGGTTTAGCTGTTCACACTGTGCCTCATTGTTCCTGATAGGCCCCTGGAAATTCTCATGTGTCGCTGTTTCCCAGGAGGCCAGACAAGAATTCAAATAGGATTTCTTAATATCCTTGCAAAAGGCCAGACCCATGGCGATGCACACTTGAATGTAAGGTTTACCATGTTAGGGGTGGAAAACCTTGCCTTCGCCCTCAGTACTCAATACAACTTGAACTTTCACCCCCTCTGATTGAAAAGTAAGATCACCCATCGATTTTATGTCCAAAGAATATAGCTTCAACAGAATAAAGTTGGCAAAGCGCACAGAGGAAATGGATGATGCTCTGTGTGCATGGGGATTAAACCCCAGAACTGTTTGTTATTATTACTATTTTTTAAACCAGCAATTCTCATCATAGAACCAAGACTTCTGGTCTACCAGTAACCAGGGATTCCTGCGCTACCAGGAGCTGTTCTCTGTAAATGAGGACTTGGTATTAGAAGCCCTAGGCTTGATCTCAACCAAAGCAGGAAGCATTAGTGACCTTGGGAAGGTTGATTTACTACCCTGAGATATTTTCAAAGAGAGGACTGAGAGTTTGGGAACATAGTCCAGTGATGCAGAGTTGTCTGATGTGCACAAGGCTCTAGGTTCCATTTCCAGCATCACACAAACAAGCAGAACGAAGCACATACACGTGCACACA
>CABHPR010156203.1:0-35000 GCA_902168415.1 Peromyscus melanophrys
TGTTATTCATATCTGAAATGAGTAAGAACCCATCCCCCCACCCCTGCAAGTCCTGGATCGAATTTTGTCTTCTTGGAGGCAGTATTGCCTTACTGAGAGAAAATGCTCTAGGTAAATAACTGGATTTTCCTTGGGAGGAAACGGGAACTTCTGAGGATATTTGAGAAAGGTTGGATATAGAAATGTTGCCATGCTCTTTCTTGTGCGGAAATTAAAGGATTATAGATTAATTCTGAATCACATTCAAGTAGCATTGGCAAATTCTCACAAAACTAGGCTGAGACACAAAGGGATCATTTCCGGTGAGAACAAAGAACTAAAGAAAGTCTCCCCCCACCCCACTCCCCTAGCCCGAACACCCCCTTCCCCCTACACACTGCTCTTCTCAATGCCAGGAACTCTCAATTTGCTTTGTGGAGCCCCGTGTGACTAGAAATGGGACTCACTCCAGATTGAGGATACGGGTCACATTCTGAGATGGAGTCTCTACAAAAGCAGCAGCTTGCCTCTGGCTGGCCCCTGAGCAGTGTGAGGCCCCTCTTCCCCCCTGTCTTGCCAAATAAGGAGGGGCGTGGCTGAAATGCCTAAGCAACTATCCTTGATCCTCTTGATTTTACTGAAATACCAGTCCATACGATCAGTTTCCTTCTCAGGAGGTTCTAGATGAAGGGTCCAGGAATATAGAAACATAAAATTATAAGCTTAAGAGATAAAAACTGACAGTCATCAGCTCTAAAGGTTAACTGCTAACAATGGCTCTCTGCTTACAGCCAGCTCCTCTGTCAACAGCCAGGGGTTAACTTTTAATGCCCTTGCCCCTTATAGCCAACAACTACCTGGACCAAAGTTAACTTTCAATAGTTGTTTCTACATGACTTCTAGCATGCAGCCCATGCCGGATGGTCCTATGTGACTTCTGGCATACACCCCGTGCCTGATACTATAAAAGGAGGCCAGTACCAGCCTCCGTTGCCACAGCCCCAGAATTCCAACATTGGCTATGGTCTCTGCTAGCTGATAAGTTTTTGTACCCCGCAGTGTTTTATTATTATTTTTTTAATTTTTAATTTTTTTATTTTTCTGGAGTAAAGTTTGCTTCTGGTTTAATAGACTTTGGTGGTCTGTCCCCCATTATTGAGAGACCCCGGACCCAACACAGACAAGGCATAAGAAAACTCGGTCCCTAAAATGAAATGCGGACTCAAGATGAGCCCAGGGCAAAGAGTCAGGACAGCAGCTTTCTTGTTTCCTTTTAGTGTGACAAGCCTCCACCAGCTCCTCCGCAGCCTAAAAACAGTGGACTATTGAGAATGTGTGGGCTGTGGCTTTCCTTGTCCCTTAACAAGACATTGAGAAAACTCACCATTATCCTTGCAATTTCAGTTTGTAAAGGCCCGGGGAAGATGATAGTATCAGTAATCATGCTGGACAGGGAAACGGGGAAGGTCATTAGCCAGCCAACCTTTAGCTGGAGAAGATTAGGGTAGATTGAATCTTTGTAAAATGCCTCATGGTCCTAATGACCCCCGCCAAGAAAAGGTGGTCATGAGGGTGGCAAGCGGCTTTCCTCGGATGTCCTGCTAGGCTGGTCAGATTAACACGTACCCTTGACTCTGTGGCAGGTCATTGTCATTTTTCTCCAGTTCAGACAGAGGATTGCCCTGTGCTGGCAAGGAACACCACTGATCTGCAGAGGCCCCTTGAACCTTGGCTGCTTGGGAAGGAGGGAGCAGTCCAGTTTGGTCAGAGTTCAGAACAATTCACCATGGAAAGTTGTTCCAAGAAAGGCTCTTCTTCCCTCTTTTTTTTTTTTTTTTTTTTTTTTTGGTACCCATCAAGAATTTTTTTTAAATACAGGAAATGGCAAAAGCTTAAAAATAAGACAATATTTCTGTTCAGTGTTCCCTTTGAATTCTAGACCAGTTGTAATCTCAACAGAAGCAGGTTGATTTGCAATATTAATAAAGGAAAAAACAGTTTGTAGAACAATGCTGTGTCTCAAAGGGTGTAGTACAGCATGGGAGGGGTGGGGGGCGGACATGAAAATAATGAGGAACGAAGTCTCTTCAGCTTGGTCTTCTTGCCCCGCCCCCTCCTTTCCTGACTGTCATGCCACAGAGCATGGCAGGGAGAGAATGGAGCAGCTTGGCCCAGGTAGGCTATGGTTCCCAAGCCCCATACTATCAGGCCTGGAGGTACACCCCCTCCACACAGAACACAGCAGCAGCAGAGGAGACCTGATTTCAAAGCACTACTTGGGGCATGTGGAGAGTAAGAATAATGTGCCAATAAATATGCAAGAATTAAAGGAAAGAAAACCCAAGTCATGGGTCGGAATAAATGTTCCCAGTTAAGAAATCTCTAGGAGCAAAGTCCCTGGTGGAAGATGTCACAGCAATCAATTCTGGACAAGTGAGGGCAAGTGGAGAATGTCGGGGGCTAATGACATTAAAATATGACACAAAGTGCAGAGACGATGCTTTTCATCAGCGTAGTCTAATTTTTAAATTATAAGGACCAGCCTTGAAGACCAACATAAGGGCCCATGTTGAAGGCAGGGAAGTTACTGCCTACGTCCTATGCTCGTATGTACGTGTCTCAATGGTGCCGTGATGACAACCTCCTCCCTGGCCACCACCATGTTCACTATTGAGACCTAACTTCCAGTGTTCCAGAAAAAAGTGGAGGGTTCTAAGCAAGCTCATTTTAAGTTATTTTATATAATAGACTAACAATTAGATGGATCTCTGTCTCTGTCTCTGTCTCTCTCTCTATATATATATGTAATATGTATGTGTATGTTTTATACTACCAGTCGTACACACACACACACACACACACACACACACACACTCACGTATACACATATATATTACTAGAAGTTCATATTATATTATGTCTTCAAGAGGAGGAGGCTGAGATAAAAATAAATGGGAAATATTTAATGAGGGAAAATTAGGCAGGCCTCTGTTTTCTAGGGAGGCAGCCTCTGCTGTCTGTCTCTGCCCATCCAAGGCCTTGTTAGTTCCCATCTCCAGACAGCCCAGCTCAGTCTCAACACTGATAGATACATTGGGTCTTTCAGGACAGTGTACCTCTGTCCTTGCTAGCTGTACTCCCATGCCCGATGGCCAGGAGACGCTGACTCAAGGCCACTAGGCAGACAGACAAGCCCTGGAGGAAGGTCACTGGGATGTGTTGACCTCACTTCACCGTGCGGGCGGGGGTGGGGGGTGGTGGGGGTGGTGGGGGTGGTGGGGGGGTGAGGGGTGGGGTGGCTTGGCTGGATCTTCCAAGTGAAGTCCAAATTTAGGAATGCCAAGTCAACAGGGAGTCCATGGCAAGTTGAGGTTTCCTGCTCACCCCCTCATCAGCCAGCCAGGTTGATGATCTTCAGTGGGTATAGAATTCTGGATTACAGGTTCCTGTTCCCTAATGAGCGTTTGCTACTCACTCTGCCTTCTGACCCGGTGGAGGGAAGACAGAAGGGGTGACACTTAGGAGCTGGCATCTTGTGTGGAGACAAAGGTCTGGGTGTGCATCTCTCCTTCCTGAGCTCCCAGGGCTGGAAAGCCTCTAAGAGGTGGCAGGTTATGTTAAGTGATACGGTGGTATCTTAAGGGCAGAAAATCCAGAGATGTGCTATGACAGTTATATCGAGTAACCGTATGTAGGTGCCTTGTAAGTCACATTTGACAGGGGTTAGGATCCTGTAGTTGGCCCCGATAGTGGCAGTTACAGTGTGGGGGAGTATAACGATGAAAGACAGTTCCCAGGCTCAAATGAATCAGCTTTACTGTTTGGCTGAGGACTGACCTGCCACTCAGAATTTAGAGGCGGAGACTGAAATCAGTGGAGGAAAGGAAAACCCCATGTCTCATGCCATCCTGCTTTTTAGGTGCCTGTAAGGACATCTTATTAAACCTCAGGCTCACGGAGAAATACTGTGGACACTATGTTTACATCAGCATCACTCACCTAGACTTTGCTCACTCATTTTTCCTCCCTCTAGAAAAACACCTTAGTGTAGTTGAGTCACCAAACTTCACCCTTGCCTGATGAATCTTATATCCCTCAAGGGTAGAGCTTCCTAGCCTCTGGGTCACCTCACACGGCTACCTGTGTGAAACTGGGACTTGTCTTCCAGCCTCCATCCACCGCTGTGAGTCCTGCGGGCAGCCTCTCTCCCTAAACATGACTGTAAGAAGCCGTCCTTGACTAGCCTCTTCTGCATGTGCCAGGATGTTAGGGAGTGACACTCCTATACATTTCCTACAGTAGCTAAAGAAACTCGGGGAATGCAAAAGCTCACGTCTCACTGAAGGGAATGAGTGCAAATTACCCATGCAATGGAGTTCCTTCTCCAAGATGGCTGCTATGAACGCACCCTGTATGGTTGTGTCTGGGTTTAACCCCCCTTGGTGTCTTCTGGTTTCCTCTCAAGCTGCTGCTGTTTCTGGAAGGTACTGTGTATTCATATCTCTGCCTGTTTTTTTTTTTTTTTTTTCTCGTGGTGTCCCCTCAGCTTGAAGTGACCTTCCTTCCTGGTCCTCATGGGAGTTTTCTCTGTTCTTCTGAAATAATTTATCTTCATTCGCACCTCCTCTGGGCAGAGGCCTCTGGCCTCCTGAGGCTCTCCCGAGCCTTTGTTCTCCCGGAACCAGCCTGCTTGCTGCCTTGCACATAGCCATCTTACAGGGCTTATTCCATCGCTGTGATTTTTTGCTGACCTGACTGTTTTGCTTCATTATAATTAGCCCCAAGAGACAGGCTCTGTATTTCACTTATCTGGTGTTTTCAAAATTATAGGTGTTTAGGAAACACTTACTGGGGAATAATTGATCTATCTATAGTGGTAAAAGAGAAGCTACCTGATTATAAGATGGAAAAGATTGACAATGGCTAATCACAAAATTATTAATAATGACTACCTTTTATTAGGAATCTGCGGTGTGTCAAGATCTACTATGAGGCTTTATAGGCTCATTTTCTAATCATTTTTAAAATAACCACACAAAGTAAGAATAACGAGCCTAACTTTTTATAGATGAAGAAAGTGAGGTTGGGGGGGACCACGTGACTTCCACAAGTTTATGCTGTTTCTGAGCAGCAGAGATGAGTTTCGGGCAGGTTATTTCTGACTCTAATGCTGGATCTCTTTCCTTTCTACCCCCACAGCTTTCAGAAGTGCACTGAGATGTGTTTGAGGATGTATCCTTTACCTGAGTACATCAATACTGTTATGGCTAATTTAATGAGTCAATTTGACTGTATCAGGAAGTATTATTTCAGAGTGAGCCCCCATGGAGGGGTTTGAAAATAAGATTAGCATCTGATTTAGTAAAGTGGAATTTCTCCTTCTAATGTGGTGGATACCATCAAATCCATTTCACAGAACCAAGAGTTAGAGCAAGATGAAGTCATGTGCTTTCCTTCTTGCTGGCCTATTGGAACTGGAATGTTGGTTTTAACTGTAGACTGGATTAATCTTAATCAACTGCATTGGTTCATTTGTCCAGAAATTACTACACTGTAAGTTTTCTCCTGAGTCTCTTCCTTAGAGATGGCAGGTCATGGAACTTCTCAGTCTCTATGATCATGTGAGTCAGTTTCTCAGAACAGACCCTGATCTCTCTCTCTCTGCAAATATATGCTCTATTACATAGCTACCTAATATATCTATCACTATTGATATAACTATCATCTATCTATCTATCTGTCTATCTATCATCTATCTATCTATCTATCATCTATCTATCTATCTATCTATCTATCTATCTATCTATCTATCTAATCTATCTATCATCCATCTACCTGTCTATCTACCTATTATCTATCTGTCTATCATCTATGTATATGTCTATACCATATCTATCCATCTGTCATCTGTCATCTCTTTATCATTTATTCGTCTTTCATCTATCTCTCCATCCTATTGATTCAAAGTCCTGGCTAATAGAAATATCTACACACACACACACACACACACACACACACACACACACACACACACACGAGCTCTGAGTCGCACCTGTCTTTTATTCTTTCCTATTCTTCCCACTCTTCACTCTGAACACTCAACCCCACCTTAGAGCTTTGGTGCCTTCAGATCTGATTCTGAGGTAGGCAGAGGGCTGGAGGCTTTCATAGTGTTGACTATATCTCATCTATAGTTCTTCTGCCAACTGCCTCTCATGAAAAGCTATGCAAGGGTCTTTTCAGTGACTGAAGCAGAACTGCACAAGGTATTCTGTAAAAGGAGAATAGAGAGATTTCCAGTGATACAGAGTGCTTATGAAACTATACTGTATGGCAAAGTAAGTGTGTGGGGTGCTAGTGCCACAACCAGATTTTTGTGTTTCCACAAAGATGTTTCTGACGATGATGTAGGAAGAGACTGGAGTAGATGGGAGCTGGTAATGGAGAACCCCTCAAGGTCACACAGAGCCATGATTAGTGGTATCCCTTGGGTTTGTGGGGATGAATCATACAATGAGGTGAATCCAGTTTTAGCTACTGGGACCTGAGAGACAGAGAACTGGCCAAATTCAGATAACTGCCTGCCACAGGAAGCTCCTCAAATCTCTCTGACACTGTTTATGATAACAGAAATCCCCCTATTTCCTCAGAAAATAGTGCATTTCTCCCCCTGACCTCCATGATGGAGAGGAGGAAAGCAGCTGCTACCTGAGGATGATGGAAAAGAAATTGTAAGTTAGGAAAGAAAAATACATTCTTCAAACAGAGATACATTTTTACAACTTCAAGAAAAATTCAGTTAAGTGAGAACTGTCAACAATTAAGGGAAAAAGAGAAACAAACAAACAACAACAACAAAAAAAACCAAACAAAAACCCCAGCCATCTAGGCTGACATTTTTGACCATATTAGCAGTGGATCCCAAGGAAACATCTAGAGGTGGGATGGGACAGGTGTGAGAGGAGTTGAAGACGAGGTGTGTGGAGCTAGATTGGTATGTTAGGATTCTGCAAACCAAGCCATGCAATAACCCTCATTTTGTGTATGCTCCTTATATTAATGTGTATGCTCTCTTCCCTGCCACGACAGCTAACGTCACCATCATTCTTCCTGCCAAGCATGGTTCTGAGGATGTTACCTTTTCTCAGCCTGCATAATCATCTCAATCACTGACAAGATAGGACGACTTGCTTCCTCAGTTCACAGATGAGCAGAAAGGCACAGAGCAGATCGAATCCAGGAAGTGGCAGTCATAGATCTGAATGCACAGTCTGGCCCTAATGCTGACTCTCTTAATCATTTAATATGCTGTTGTGCACAATAAGCTCCTTGATAAAAGCTTCCGTTTCTGAGCACCTGCATTGCAAATGACTTGTTTCTAAGTAGAGACACAGCACTCCTCCATATCCCACAGAAGAAAATTAGCTCACACAATTCAAACACAGTGGGATCGGTAGCGGTCCATCACCACGGCAGTTGTTGGTTGATTGCAATAGTTGTCCTGCTCACTAGGATTTCAGCTTTGGAGGCTCAAGGGTCTTAGCGCTCTCTCTCTAAGAACAACTAGGGGAAGACTTTGCACAGGGCAAGGATTCAAGAGACGCCTTAGCCTGTTCGTCACAGCACACAACACTCCAGTTTAACAGCCCCAGTCGCAGCTACTGAAACACTCAGAGTATCCCATCCGCATGCTGTGCTCTCTGCCACACTTCCAGGGCTTAGGATTGTTGCTGCCAGTGATGACTCAGCCCAGGACAGTGTTTCCAAACCCCTTCCATCCTGGGTAGGCTGTTCAGAATTCTAGCAATAGAATTCTGTAGAAGAAACACCGGGAGAAATGGAGACTTCACTAATGAAGGGATATATACATTTTGTGTGTTAAGCCACTGTGACTAGGGAGGTTGCTTGCTATGCTTCCTTTATGAATACATGTAGCTGAGGTTTTCTCCAGTCCTGCCTGGCCCACAGTCAGGACAAATCTCTCTCACCCGCCAGTCCTGCAGCCACTCAGACCCAACCAAGTAAACACACAGACTTATATTGCTTACAAACTGTATGGCCGTGGCAGGCTTCTTGTTATCTAGTTCTTCTATCTTAAATTAACCCATTTCTATTAATGTATACGTTGCCACGTGGCTTGTGGCTTACTGGTACTTTACATCCTGCTCCTCATCATGGCAGCTGGCATCTCCTCTTCCACTTTCCTGTTTCCCCAATTCTCCTCTCTGCTAGTCCTGCCTATACTTCCTGCCTGGCTACTGGCCAATCAGTGTTTTATTTATCAATCAATCATAACAACATATATTCACAACATACAGGACATCCCACAGCAAATACATAGTGACATATGATGATGAAGATGATAATGATGATGATTTTTAAGACAAATTCTTATTATGTATCCCTGACTAGTCTGGAACTGTCCATGTAGATCAGGTTGGCCTCAAACTCACAGACATCTATCTGCCTGTCTCTGTCTTGAGTGCTGAGATCAAACTTGTGCACCCCAACACCTGGCCCCACGGTGATATTTTAATGTAATAATAATAAATGTGATATTTATCTGCATATGCTTATGGCCATGTTGCATGGAGGCAGAAACCCCTCTAGGGGCTTCTCTTTGTCCTGATCAGCTCAGCTGTCACCATCTTGTCCTCAGCGAACTATTAAGGTGTGTGAGAACCCATGTTCTGAATGTTGGGGGTGGAGGTGGGGTGGAGGTGGTGGTCCCAGCATGTGTCTCTGACAGACAAAGCACCATTGTATAACTAACCATTATTTTATTCCTTCTCAGTGGTCACTCTGCCTCCTGTTCTTTTTTTGGCTAGCCCTGTGACGGAAATTTTTGTGTTGAAATCCACTGTCCATTCTTCTCACCGGGTGTTTTTGCCTTTAAAATGCATTTGGTCTTTGAATTCAGACAGATCATAGTTGGTTTTTTTTTCCTCCCAAAAAGAATAATCATTACGTGCAGTTCAGCTGGTCCCTTCGTTTATCTGGGCAGCTGAGAAAAGTATTATTATTAGACATTTTTTTGCTTCCCTCTAAGGGGACAGAGCAGTGGTTTGTTCCTCTGCTCGGGTCTCAAAGAAAGAAAAGGTGAAAAGGTACAGTTTTTCCGGTGGCATTTGTAACTGAATAGCGGAGGAGGAAGCCTGCATGCCTGGGATGGCAGGTTTATTGATTGAGATCATATTGAGGAAACCTCTCCTGACACTGCTCTGCAGCAGGTGCCCTCCAGGGCTTCTCAGCATGCCTCCATTATGAGCTTTCACAGAAGGCACCAGGAACCATGGCAGCAGAGCTGGCAGCGAAGTCTCCATCTTCTTTAAACACCCCCGCTGAGCGCTGCGGCTGCAATGCCTGCCCCACGCAGTAATTATTCCTTACAATTGAAAGGTACACTGTATTTACAGGGATTCCACATGGATCACCCTGTGGGATTCTTACAAGGTTTTGGTGAAACCTATGGGGCAGATAGTATTACCCTCAACTTATGGGAAAGGATACTGAGGAAAGAAAGCAATTTACTCAGCTTCCAAGATATGGTGATAGTTAGATTTGCTTACACATTGCTTTCACATCATGGTGCCACTGCTCACCTCATACAAAGTGAGATGGACACTTTGGCTATATGTGTGAGCTCTCTTTGATTGGTGTTCTGAAGTTCAGCAAACAGAAAAAAAAAAAAACATTTAGTCATCACATTTCCATTCACAAAACTGCATTAAGGTATGCCTGAGGAGCTTCTGAAGGATATGAATGTGTTTAATAAGAAGGCAAATATTCTGCAAGAGAAATATTTTGTCCTACCAGAACATACGGAAAAAAATATTCATAGATGAACTAATGATGCCTTGGACCTGCTTTAAAATATTACAGTATAGTGGAAGGTGGAGGTCACAGGTGAAATAAGGGTAGCCATTTATCCATCATTGTCGGTCTTAGGTACAATGGGGTTAATACGTTATTCTCTGCATACTTGGAAATCCTAAGCTTTTCAGAACAAAACGGCGATGCTGTAGAGATAGACTGGTCAGGTTGAGAAGTGCTTATCTTCGGAATCTTCAGGCAGAAACAATAGACCAAACTAAAGAGAACGTTAGATAAGACAATCCCCAAGACCACAGAGCCAAACACTCACTGTTCTTTCATTTCTACCCTGGGGCTAGAAAATTCTCATTATTAATGGAGTGAAGGGCTAGTCATTCCTTATTGTCCCATAAGCTTCCATTGTTGCATATAATGCTTTGTTTATGTTTATACGTTGCACCAGATGTGCTGGTGAGAGGATGTTGCATATTTATTTGGACGAAGCATTAATGCAAAATGGGCTACCTGGGATCCAGCTCTGAGAACCTTTATTCCTGGACTAAGTCCCAAATACCCTGTTAGCTGAGAACAACTGGGTAGAAATGAAAAGCCCTTAGGTGTGTGGAGAGGAAGGAAAGAGCATAGTTAGCAGGTCACATTAGAACCCCCGCCAGGGGTGGAGTTAAGGAAAGCTCTACGAGTTAGGAGCAGGGTTGAAGGTAGAGATGCTGGGAAGGGTGACTTTTACCCTTTCACTGCAAGCTCCCACTGCCACATGTCAGTCAGTATCTTAAGACTTCATGTTCTCAGAGTCAGTTCTACCAGACAGGGCTAAGCTATTTCAATGCATTGTAATTTACCCCAACGGCAAAACATAGGGTAGAAATCTCTGCAGACGTTCTCATGAGGATCCCTGAGAGTCTGGTCCCCAGTGGGGGTTAAAGGATGTACCCTGGAAAAGCTACATTCTGGACCTCCCATAAACTCTCCTCTCCTCTCCTGGAACTTGAGTGGATGAGTAGTTATGTAAGCAGATTATCCGTCAATCTCCCGTCTTCTGTGCTGGGGAGCTGCACATGTACAGACAAGGGGAGCAGGGAGGTTAACTCAGCAGATTAGGAGGGAAGATTTAAGTAAGAAGCCTTTCCAACCTATTTTTCTTTTTCTTGTGTCCTAATGTATTTTTTTTCTCTGTCACTTAAACCCATGGACATTATTTCTTCCATGTCTTTTCCCTCAGAGAAACTACTTTAATAGTATTGAATATCCCCACCAGAAACATAGCTTTGGGTTTTCTACCTTGGCAGTGGCATTCTAGTGGAGGCGTTTTCTGAGCAGGACTTAAAGAAGAAGGACTTTGAATACTCAGAGGGAAGCCTTGGCGTCTGGCCAACTGGAGATGGCCGCTGTGTGGCAGTAAGCTCTGCCTCCATTGATCACATGCAAACAGCCTTGAACGCGTCCACACCCTTCATCTCCTATCATCATCAAATTCCTGATGCTGTCTCCAGTAAGCCTTATCCTCCTGTTCAGAGCACAGAATAATTACACTTAAGGAGGCACGAGTCAGCCGTGAACTTTTTCTAGTTTCCAAGTCCCACTGTGAAGCATGCTGGTGTTTCGATCTGCAGGAGAGCTATGCGCTGATGCCTGCCCCACCACAGACCTGTTCTCCAGCAAACCCTTCCTTTCATTCTCCTCTGTGCTTATCAGAAGATGGCTTCCGACGGTATACAAATAAACAGCTTGGGAACCCCAGCATCTTCTCATCGCCAGTTTACAACCACCTGCACTTACAGAATCTCTGCCAGATGAGTTTCTCGTCACAGAGATGGATGTTCCTGAAACGCCGAATGTGGTGGTTGGGGAAAAGCTTACTCTGTCCCCTGCAGAGCCCTGCGGACGCACACATTCGTTCTAAACCAGCATGCCATTCTCCTAACATCACTTAAGATAACATGTTGTGGCAAGCCTGCTATGTTTTCCAATGTTCAAAAACCTCTGCTCAGGCTTTGGTAGAGCACGTCCCGCATAACACAGACGGTGAAGGAGAAGGCTTTTGTGTTAGCTTGGAGTGTTGCCTTCAAACTTCGGCTCTGATACCTAATACCTACGTAACCCAGAGTGGGTTCATTTTTGGGGGTTCTCAGTTGGCCCAAGTATAAAAAAACAAAAAGAAGAGTAGGAACCTTTATGTGGTTGCCATGGCACTCAAAAGAAGCAATGCATGTGAAATGTCCCAGAGTATGAGGTAGATCACAATTTCAACATTCACTGTTGTATTTCTGAAGACGTTTGACATTGAGATGATTTCTCTCACTCTCACACTTTGAGAGGCTGAGGCAGTGCCCTGAATTAAAATAAAAGCATAAACATTTTGGTGGGGGGGAGGGAATGATGACTCCATGCTGGGTTTAGAGTTACAGTCATGCCTGTACAATTGTTACAAGCACTGATTGTGATAAAATGAATGCAGCATGAAGAATTAGGATCCTTTGAAAGACGAGAGTCACACAGAAAACATTGCCTAACACGGAAAAACAGAGGGTGAGAAATTTGTTTATTTGATTGAAAGTTTTGGGCTGATTATTCTCTACAGAGAACGCTCTAGTGTAAGGTCCTTCCTGGAGTCTAAGCGGATAGCAGCCTCCTCAGCCCCTATCACTGAGCAAACTTGGCCTGTAGGGAAAGTAGAATGGTATGGGTACTGTGTGGCCCTTTACAGTTAGTGAACATATTTGAGGAACAAGAGCAGGAGACCTGGAGGAAAGAGAGAGATGGCCATTGCTGGATACACCTTGTTTATGGGTCTAGAACATTCTGCACATTGATTCTACACCCAGCATTATATATATATATATATATATATATATATATATATAATATATATAAAAAACACAAACACCTACAGAGCTAATTATCCTGTGACAAGATCAAGATCACTCAACACATTTACTTAGCACCTTCTATGTAGCAGACACTGTAGCAGATGTGGAAAGAGTGAGCAGAGCCAGCATGGTTCTGATTCCTGAGGATTATATAATATGTTAGACTAGTTAAAATATGGGACTCAAGTCAAAAAAGAGGAAGCTGCTGGAGAGAGGCTGAGCTAATCACAGGAGAAACGTCTCTTGGAAGGAGCGTAATTTAAGGAATTGCTAGTGATGGAGCTCGGGTTTAAACCTGGGGCACATACTGCTAGAGGCACAGCCTCATCCAACGGTGCTGTGCTGTACCAGGAGGAGGTGGAGGAGGTCAGGTCCTCATTGTCCACCCGCCTTGTTTCAACATGAGTTGTATGGGCTGCAGCTCCGAGTTAGGGAGGCCCTGGTTTGTGCTTGTCATGATGTTGAGTCCTGGGGCTTAAACAATGACTAGACGCTCAGTCGCTGCTGTCAAGGATCTCAGTCTAGAGGGACGAACAAAGCTTTCAGTGTATTGTTACGTGCGGTCCCGTAGGTGAAGAGGTGTGCGCAGGAACTTAGAATGGTGGTAGCTAGCAGCCTTATGAAGCCAGAACTTTGCCGAGAAGAGTGACTGCACCCGATCCTGTAGGAGCGCTGTACTGGAATAACACAAAGTAGGGAAGGAGCAAAGGCTCCTTGTGGAAAGAGATGGGGTATCTCTTACCAAACCCTGCAAAGAAGAGGCGTCTCCACATGTATTTGTAAGCAAATCATCGTTAGGAGGCTGAGGATGGGTTGAGTGAGGACTGCATGAGATGGAGTCTGATGTGTGAGCCAAACTGAAAGACCCTCATTGAGCTGGATTAGGACCCCAACTGGGCCATGCTGGGAAAATTTGAGCTTTGTTCCTAGTGAAAGAGGATAAAGGATCCTCAACAATCTGAGATAAAGGGGAGAGACAGACAGACAGTGAGTTCAAAGGCCTTGTGCTCATGCGGAGAATGTGGGTTTTAACATTAGACAGATCAGGGTCTCTGTCTTTGCTGCTTAGAAGATCTGTGACATCTGAGCCTCAGTTTTCCCCTCTATGAAATGGGGCTTACATGCTGCTTCCCACTAAGGCACTAAGGGTATGAAGAGAGCGCAGGTGAAGTCTCCAGTTCAGTGCTTCTTGGAGGTTAACCCCTGAGTTTGAACCCCTAGAACTTGTATAAAGCTAGGGTGCAATAGTATGTGTCTGCAAACCTAATGCCTCTACCGCAAGAGGGGAGGTGTGCATTTCGTGTGTGGGCGTGCGTGTCTCTGTAGAGTGTCAATATGGAGATCAGAGGACGTCTTGAGGGAGTCAGTTGTCTTTTTCCACAGGTGGGTTCTCAGGCTTGTCCACAAGCGTCTTTACTGCTGAGCTACCTCGTCTGCCACAACCATAGCTTTTTATGTACCCACGACCTTTCTTAGACTAATGGGTTTAGTCCCAAATTCCGGACAATATCTTGTTTCGTTGATACAATAAGAAGGTCCTCCTTGTTCTATTTCTGTGTAAATCTGTGATAAGACGGAAACATTTATGTGAGGAAAGCAGAACTCTGGGGAGGGGGGAGAACCTCTCCTCCCCTCAGCTTGCCTGTGCAAACATGGCCTTGGCCCCGTGTCAGCTCCCTAGAAATGCTGGTGAAGATGACCATAGCTGGGTCGTGTTGGGAGACTGCGCGCTCTTAAGTAGACAGAAAATAGAAGAAAAGAAAATGAAAGGCAAAAGAAAAAAGCATTCAGAGCAAATATCTACTTCTGTTTTATATTTAAATTAACCCTTGGGGGCAGCTGTAAAATATTCAGCTCTGAGGTTGAAGTGTCAAACACCTACTCTTGCAGGCTTCAGCACTCCTTATAAATCAAAACAACCCTTGCCCTCGCCTCTTCCGTCATCACTGCCCTTAGGGCAAGCCCTTTAGTGAATGGAACAGGTCAGGTGACCCCTGCATACCTATCATTTGTATGTGGTTCCGTGGCTCTGCCATCCACACCATAGTCACTTACTAGTAAGATAGTAACAAAGGGAAGCGAGTAGATAAGTAGATAGTTATTTTCCCTTGTGCTTCTCTGACACTCAGCCTGACTCATAAAATCTAGCAGATTCTTGTGTTTATGCTGAGGACCCATAGGAGTCCCACAGAGAAGAATTTTATTCCAGATCAATGAGGTGTCTTGCTGGATGCCTTGGGCAAAGAAACTGAAGAGGAAGAGAAAAGTTCAATGACATCAAGGGTCTAATCAATGTGTCCTGGTGCGTTAGAGTGTGATGGTGTCAAGAACTATTTTAACCTCCTCATTCCTGTCTGTCTGTCTGTCTGTCTCTCAAGTTTCTTCCGTCTGTCCTCCTGTCTGTGCCTTTGGTGCTTATCTTGTGGGACCATTCTTGAAAAGGAGTTCTTCCATGGTGACTTCATGTGGCCACACCCTAACACTTCCGTCTGTTTCAAAGGCTTGATTCTGCACCACGGTGATGCTCACTTCTCCAGCAAAGGGGCAGGAAACCCAACACAAAAGAGCGCTTCAGTCTCATTATAGGGAACTGTGCAGTATCAGCACACAACTTAACCACACGGCAAGCCTTCTCCCTGGACTAGCGACAAGGGTGAGGTCCAGGGATTTGCTCAACATTTAGAATTAGGAGTGGCTAGGCCCAGGCTGTTTTGGAAATTCTCTTTGAAAATGTGAATTTGACAGATGGTTGTATGAGCCAGAATCCCTTTGGGACTAAGATTTGTGTGTGGAAAGTGTCTCTCCACACCCAGGCTGTGGGCTTCTGCTCAACTGCTGTGAGAGCAAAGGGAGAAGTCTCCTTCCCTAGGGGCAAGGAGCACAACATCTTCAAGTTGCAGGGCAGTTCTTAGAGGCTGCAGGGAGAGGGCAGGGCATGTTTCTGTGACAATCAAAGCCGGAGAATCTCAGTGTGTGGCCAGCTCAGTGGGACCAAATGGGAGAAAAGGGGTTTCCTTCAGGCCTCAGCTCAGCCTGCAAGACAGAGCCAGCGTCATGTGAAGTAGCTTCCTGGACAGTGGAAAGGATATAAGAACACATCTGGGCATACGTGACCCATTCCAGGACTTCCATGGGATGGTCTAAGGATGAGATTGCTGGAGACCAGAGAAGAGAGAGAGGAGAACAAGTAGTCATAGGTCTTTGATCTGGTATTATAGAATCGTGTGTTGGCATTACGCTGGCGGAGTGTGAAACCACGCAGGCTGCGTACATGAGTAGCGGGGAGTGTTCTATTAGCAAATAAGGCACAGCTTGGCCCACTGGTGAGAAAAGAAGCACCTGGGTTTTTGTTGTTGTTTGTTTTAGTGATTCAGATTAAGTCATCATCTCTTTTCTAGAAACTTCCACACTAGAAGTTTCACTTTAATTTCCCTTTCAAGCCCATTGATGTAATTTACTTCACACCTGCACAATTTTGTTCCATTTTAGTTTTTTCAACTTTCAAATAACTGATTGGTTTTGCTTGGTTTGACCAAATCTTTGAACACTGAATTATCTTATAGGATTCTTGAGTAAACATTATATAAACATTTCTAATGATTTACAAGTGACATCTACCAGAAACATCATTCAGGGATGCACTCTTTCTGCAGCTTCAGATGGAATTTTCAATATTAAATAAGTGAACCCAGGCATAAAAATGAATCAAGAGCCCAGAAGAACCACTATTTTCAGACCTCACACTTGTGGCTCAGTCTTCACATCCACAGGCTGGGTTACTACTATTCTCCCCATTATAATGTTGCTGTCAGGGTTAAAGGACAGAGCACTGCCAGATAGTGCAAGTGGATAGGATAGGCACACAGGAAAGCTCAGTGGTAGCTCTCAAAAAGGAAAATGATTACAGCTCAGCGATCTAGAGACCAACCCAGTCTCCCAAGTCAGCATGGTGGTAAAATTCATTGTGAGTCAAAATTGGGGGTACATGATTTCCTTGTTGAGCAAACTGATGGATTCTAGCTTCTAGCCTTAGCCAAGATGGTCTTTTTGTTGGTGGTGGATGCTTACAAAGAAGCAAGGGAAGAACATGCAGACAATCATCTACGTTCTGGAAACAGCCTGGACTTGGTGGGTTCAGTTGTACCCCACAGCATTCTAGTGATCCCTAGACTAGAGAGATCCTGTGCTATACTTAAAAGAGGAACTATTTAGAGCAGACACACTGCCAGCATCAAACCCTAGCTCAGTGACCTACAAGTTGTACTTTGGATATTTATAAAACCCCATTGAGCCCCGCTCATACACAGTCCATCTAATGCAGACACCTTACAGGGCTCTTACGAAGGGCTTGTCATCGTAGCGGCCAAATGTGAGTGCAGAGCACACATCAATTACTTTTGTGCTTTACTTCTATGTTTTAAATTGTGAACCAGCATCACACCAGTGTAAGTTAGCCAAGCTTTAAAACAGGCCAGTGAGCTGCGCTCTGGCCAGCAACGTGGATGGTGATGGATTTGGGTTTTCTCTTATGGCCTAATTCATTTCCAGGAGCCAGGAGTCCCTTTGAGACTTCCAGAAAGTGGATGCTCATGTAGCCCATCATTTTGCATCTCACAGTTATGCTTTTAAGGAGGCATTGTTGAAAATGCAATATTTGTCTCAGGTCCTATGTGGTCAGGAGGGTGTTTAGGCATCAGATGCTATGGTTTTCTGAGCAGTTCCTATGTGTCATTCACCACTGAGTGATTTCCGTAATCTGTTTTTTTAAATTAATTAATTAATTAGTTTGTTTGTTTGTTTGTTTATTTATTTATTTATTTATATTTTTGGTGTTTTGAGACAGGGTTTCTGACTGTCCTGGAACTCACTCGGTAGACCAGGCTGGCCTTGAACTCACAGAGATCCACCTGCCTCTGCCTCCCAAGTGCTGGGATCAAAGGCGTGCGCCACCATTGCCCCGCTAGTTTTAGACTGGAACCTTTGTCTTCAATCTGCTTTATCACTTTTGAAGTGTACACACACATTTGAACAAATCACTTGACTTTTCTGACCTCCAGCATTCTTGTTAGTATAGAATAATAACCTCTACTTTAGGCATTATAAAAACCAAATGAGGTAACGCTAAATTGCTGTGTAAATGTTATCTATTGTTAAGCTGAAAGAACTCTTAACAGAAACCCTGACTGTTTTCAAAGCTTTAAAAACCTGCAGTCATGGGCATCTCTGGAGTTGGGTGTGGTGCAGTGGAGGGGCTAGTCATTTTATTTGCTGTCCCTTAGCTACCAGACATTCTCAAGAGGCTTTCACTTCCAGGCCAAGGCGCCTGGGTACCAGAGGCTGACTTAAAACTTCCCAGGCATTTAAGCCATCTCCAATGCCACTGTGCATGTGAAAAAAGCTCCAGAGAGCCACATGCATAGAAACATTAACTCCAGTATCCTGGAGTCTGTCAGAGGAGGGCCTGGGACCACAACAAAGTCTCCAAGTCTTTCATTTTTAATAACTGTTTTTCTTAAGAAATATCCCCACGAGGAAGCAACTTCTGTCTGCCTTACCCCTTCATGATGAGGACCAAAACAAACACCTTTCTCTTGAATGTGATGTTGTCCCAGTTATTTATTTATTTACTTAAGAAAATTGCCCTCCACAGCACTTCAATCAAATCCCCTGTCGCGTCGGGTTTTCCCTCCCAGTGTCTGTCTGCTCAGCCAGGCGACACGCATGTCACCGCAAATTGCTCCTAACTAAAGAATCAGGGCCTGTTGGGTGCTGTGAGAGGTGAACTTATTTTTTTTTTTTGTTTCTCAGCTTTGAGATAAAATATGCTTTGCCTAAAGCGTGCTCTGAGCGTTTCCCTTTGTGCCTTCAAGAAAGAAAGAGTGAGCGAGAAGTAGATTGGCAGACCCACCCGGCCATGTTCTCGGCTTACAGGGGAGTGAGCTGGTCCCATACTGATTCGGCTGACGGAACTGTCATTGTCCTGGAGCTGAGGTGGGAGATGGCTCTAGCTATTTTTAAGAATGGAACCAGGGGGTGACAAGAAGCTTTTGAAGCAGCTCATTAATTTCTGTCATTGCCATAGTTGGGATCTCCTTTGACTTTTCTCTTGCTCTCAACTTTCACCATCCGGAAACTGCTTCCTTGGAGATACATCTTGGAGTCGGCCAACTTTTCTATTCTCAATTTTACTCTGCTCAAGTCTAGCTTGTCTCATGACTTCCTAGCTTACAGAGGCTACTTCTTTGTCTCTTTTTACCAGTTTCTCCCTGTTAAATCTATCCTGGACATCTATCTCCAGGAGAACATTTTGGAATCACAACTTCCCACTCCTAACCCAGGGCTTGCCATGGCTTCCCATCATTACTTACAATGAACGTAACAATCCTTTGACAACTGAAAGGATCTTTTGATGAAGAAGCCATTCCTGTAAAACGCTAAGGTCCCCCCTTGCATTCTGTTCTTGGATATGCCAAATCTTGGTTCTAAATCTCAGCTTCTACTCTAAAATAAAGAGTATAGTAGATACATGGAAGTCTATTTGCCTGGTTCACAATGTCATGCATTTCTAAGAATTGCAATATCACTCTCTCTATTTGTCTTTCCCTTTTTGTTTATTCCTTCCTCCGCCTTTCAATTTCAGATGAGAACAAATTCAGAGTAAGGCTGGGGAGATGACTCACTGGTTAAAAGTGCTTGCTGTTCAAGTACAAGGACCCGAGTTTGAATCCCCAGTGACTGTGAAAATCTGGAGGGTAGTTTGAGTTCTGTAATCTTGGTGCTTGTATCAGGAGATGGGAGGAAAGACAAATCCCCAGAAGCTTGTAGGCCAGCTAGCTTGATGTACACAGCAGGAAAACACAGAGATATATTGCCTTCCGACCCTCACGTGCACGCACAGCACCAGTGCACATCCCCCTTCACCTGCCTCCGCGCACCATCCAGGACATGAAGAAATGAATGACTTACTTGAATCATGCAGTCTACCGTCTTCACTGTATCCCTAAAGTCTGATTTAAGAGGAATCATGTGTCCCTAACAAGATTCAAGTGTCAAGAGTCCTCCTCTAGAGTTGTTCCCTGGAAAAGCAGGTGAGGAAGGAGACAGCAGCTGAGGTATGTAAAAGTTGCGGGGGCAAGTAAGGAAGAAGAATATGGAATGCTGATGAGAAAAGGGATAGACCCAACGATTTTCAGGTCCTTCCTATACCATCACCAGAGGGGCCGGGGCACATGGCTTAAGTTTGGAGCTTGAAGAAAGTTGCTTAGCCATTAGGAGACATGTAGTGCTAATTCTAATAATAAATATTAAAAACCTGGAACCAGATATTGGGATAAATGCTGCAAGATAAGAGAGACAAAGGAGCAAGCCACAGCCACCTCTTACCGTGCCAATTCCTTAGCTGAAAAGGGGGGTGAGCTCCTGTCTCCTCCTGCCTTATAATCCTCTCTCTGCCCAGCCGTATCACTTCCTGTCTTCACCTCCCTAGTGCTGAGGTTAAAAGTGTGTGCTGCCCAAGTACTTGTATTAAAGGTGTGTGCCATCACTGCCTGGCTATTGTTTTTAATTTTTAAATAGTTTTGTGTGTGTATGTGTATGCACATATATGTATGTGGCACCATATGTATGCAGGAGCTCATGCTGGATCCCCTGTAACTACAGTTGTAGACAGTTTTGAGCACCCCTATGTGCTGTGGAATAATCCTCTTGTATACTATAAAGATTTGTCACTCGAACTGGTTTAATAAAATGCTGATTGGCAGTAGCAGGCAGGGCGACCAAACTAAGAATGGTGGGAAGAGGAAGGACAGAGTCAGGAGTCACCAGCCAGATGCAGAGGAAGCAAGAGGAGAATGTCATCCTGAGGAAAGGTGCCAAGCCACATGGCTAAACATAGATAAGGATTATGGGTTAATTTAAGTGTAAGAGCTAGTCAGTAAGAGGCCAGGGCTACTGGCTGAGCATTTATAAATAATATTAAACCTCCGAGACTATTATTTGGGAGGTAGCTGCTGGGCATTAGGGAGTTGTTGGTTGGACAGAAACTGCAGCCTACAGAGACATGGATGACACTTCCAGCAGGGCATAATACAACTGTTCAGACTTTCTTGAATGAATGTTTTTTGTTTTTCGAGACAGGGTTTCTCTGTGTAGCTTTGTACCTTTCCTGGAGCTCACTTGGTAGCCCAGGCTGGCCTCGAACTCACAGAGATCCGCCTGGCTCTGCCTCCCGAGTGCTGGGATTAAAGGCGTGCGCCACCACCGCCCGGCGAATGAATGTTTTTAATTGTAAATTTTATTTGTAATGTTCTATGTGCAAGTGATGAGTAAGTTTAGGGTGGGTGGCATCAGATGACAAGGAGGAAAGTTAAGTATCCAAGCCATAATCATCTTTGGCTTGTGGAGTTATTTATTTATTTAATTATTTTTAATAGAGCTGATGCTCTGTCTCTTCCAGTGTGAAATCTTCCCATGCCTTTCCCCCATACAGCCCCATTCCCCTAGACTAGTGGTTTTTAATCTGTGGATCTGGACCCTTTTGGGGGAGGGGTCAAATGATACTCTCACAGAGGTCACCTACGACCATCAGAAAACACAGATATTTACATTACAATCCATAACAACAGCAAAATTACAGTTATGAAGCAGCAACAAAAATAATTTTATAGTTATGGGTCACCATAGCAGGAGGACCTGTATAAGAGGGTCACAGCATTAGGAAGGTTGAGAACCACTCTCCCAGATTCTTCTTAATCCTGGGAAACAGAGTTCCATTTTTCTAGGTGTTCAAGTTCATAGCTCTATAGTGATCTTTGACATTATTTTCTCTCATATCCCACACTTATCATCACGCCGTTGTTTCTACTTTCAAACTTTGCCCAGACACTGACTATTTCTTATAATTTCTCCTGCTCCTGACTTCGTGAAATCTATTCTCTTTGATTAATGGATTATTTTAATACCTTCCTAAAATGCCTTCCAGGTTCTGTCTTGTCTCCTTCATCCATATTTTTATATTTATCTCTTTGAGACAAGGCCTCTCTCTGTAGCTCAGAATAGCCTAGAACTTAATATGTATCCCAAACTGGCCCCAAACTAATGGCAATCTCTATGTTTCTATTTCTCAAGTGCTAGGATTACCAGTATGGGCCAGCACAACTAGCTCTTCTTCACTGATTTTTAAAGTTTTCATATAAGTACGTATTTTACATTGAGCATATTTCCCCCATTACACCTCCTCTCCCTTCTCTCATCCTTGTTCATCCTATTAGGAACCCTTACAGTAAAAGCTTAGGAATGATAACATTGGTAAAGAATACCTCGCGGCTGTACAAGGGGCCATACGCTCTTAACTAAATGAAACCTGTTGCTCTCTGGCCTTAACTGTGTCTCTTCACATCTGAGTCCTAATTGTTGGCTTTTCTGATGTTTCTTGTCTATACAGACATGCTCCTGCCTCTTCAATAGCTCTTGTTTCTGTTTCTTCTTCTCCTGGAACACCCTTTTCTTGGATTTACGTATTTTATTCCTTAACTACCTTTAGGCCATCAGTGAATTCAGTTCTTTTCTGATGGGCTTCCTGGTCAATGTCATCTACCACTTCTGAGCTACCTGTTTCCTTTCTCTGTTCGTTTCTTGTAGTGGGGTATACCACCACCTAGAAAATTAGACAGCTAGCACATTCAAGTCATCTGATGAAGAACACAGACTCCAGAGAGCTCATCATCTCTTCCTATTTTCTTTTGTTTTTCCATTTCTTCAGAACACAGAGCAGTATTGAGTGTACAGATAGCAATCAATAAATATTTTTTGAATAAATGAATGAATTGGTACCAACCAATCTTTGTATACTTCTTTCTTTAGGAAACAACATTGAATGGCTCAAAGAATGTTTAAGTCATTAATGACCTAAAATTTGCAAACCTGTTGGTCTCCAGGATTACATTTAGATAAGAGAAGCAAGGAGTGGTTATGTACACACACTGGAAGTGGCCCTCACTCCCCAGTCTTGCCAATAGCAGCAGTGGTGTGGATAAAAGTCAGTTGCTAACAGACCTAAAGACTAGAAACCTATGGAAGGGTAATGAGCTCAATTAACCTGTGGACTTCCTCTTCCCAGAGCAAGAGCTGAAAGGCAAACTGTCAATAAAAAGACAATGGTTCTTCTAGCTTATTCTCCTGCTACTTAGTTCCAACAAGTCAGAAGAAAAGAGGCTGGGGAGGTAAGTGAGTTGTTCATCATTCGCTCAGGGTTTCTAGATTCACAAATGACAAAGCTGTAAAGGGTCTCTGGAATGGTAAACCGGGAAGGCTGATGGACTTAGATCGGCAGCTGGCTCTAATGTTAAACGATTGAGTGACCTCCTCAGTCAGAGTTCATTCCCAGCGCTCACATCCTCCTTCTGTTTTGCATGGCTGAAGGGACTTAAGGGTTCAGTATATTCAGTTTCATGACCTGACAGAGGAACAACTTCAGGCCCAAAGATGTACACGATTTTCCTAGTTTGTGTAATAGTATGCATTTGGTGCTGGAACCACACCCAGACTTCTGACACCCATTCATGCACTCATTGCACCAAGACGCTTGGCTTTCTCGACCTCATAGGGGCTGGAGCTTGCTGCAGCCTTCATACAAAGCCAGCAAGTGACCTTTGTCACATGGAGGCCTTTGTCTAATACTTCTGCTTCCTAATTCAACAGAACAAAGGATGACTTACTTCTGTGGAGCTGTCTGAGAAAGGGTAGGAAGATATGTTTGGACCAGTGTGGTGGAAGCATCCATGGAAGACAGGGAATAACTAGCCTTGGGTGAAAAAGAGTGCCAGTGGCAACATAATTAGAATACCTGATCACGGAAAAGGGCACAGATAAGAAACAACAAGAAAAGCTCATTATGGAGAAGTAAAAGGACTAAGGTAGAATAAGTGTTTTATGTATGTTAGATGTATTCATTAAAAACTGATACTTGATAAGATTATTTTTCTTGGAACACTATGATTTTTCCCTCAATGACCACAATCATAATACCATAGCACTATAACACCACACATGCATGAGCACGATGCACACACACACACACACACACACACACACACACACACACACACGCTTCCTCTTCCCTTATCTACATCAGCCAAGGCACAGATCTCTGACATCTATATCACACAGTTTTTTTCTATCTCTAGCTCTCCCAGTGATCCTCCCAACACTGTCTAAATTTACCCAAGACTTAACTTATATCTCTCTTGTGATATGATTGATTTGTGTCAGATTTATTCCTGAATACCCATCAGTATCCAGTTACCCTTTCTGTGTTTCAGACTGACTACCTCTGAGCATGCTCAGTGGACATTTATTGAGTAACTGAACACCCAAGAATACTTTTGTAGAATAATAAAGATAAAACTATAAGCATTTATAATCAATATGTGCACCTATAAACTGATGGAGTAACCCTGAGAAAGCAGTTTGCTAGCTAATAAACTTATACTATGCCCAGAAGAAAGAAGAAATATATTAAGGGTCAAGACAAAGAATACCATATGCTGAGTGAGATTACCCAGACCTCAAAAGACAAATTCTATATGTTTTCTCTCATGTAAGGGTCCTAACTTCAAATCCTTTGTTTTGTATGTTTAACAGGGAGTAAATTGGAAGCTAGGAAACTAGAAAACGGCCATTGGAGTGGCGAGGACACATTTAGTGAGGCAGTAGTAATAGTTGAATACAGGTGAAATGAAGGTAGAGAGCGGGAATCCTGAGGGCGGAAAGCATGGAATAGAGTTAGGATGGCGGACAATGAGGGGCCAGGGGAAGGCTTTAAAAAATGAAACGTGTGTAAAGAAGCTTCTTAGAAATATAAGATAAAAATGTAATAGTATCTTTATGTAGGGCCCTGGCTCCCCATATTTGAGTAAACTGTTTGCCTGCTTGCCAACCTTGACCAGATGTCCTCCCTATGCTAATTCCCTGCCGGTATCCACCCTCCTGAACGCTTAAGGGAAGTTCCTTGTTTGTGTATCCTGCATATTGGACGTTAACAGCTTAGATGCAAGAATGTAGTACATTCAGTAGCGAACTTCTGCCCTCTGGGGATCCTCCATTGTGCTGTAAGCCTGTATTTAAGGTTTCCTCTCTCTTTCAATAAACGGCATTTGGCATTCTGCTGAGGCAAATGACCCACTGTCTTTTGTCTCTGTTTTTCAATCCACAGCCCCCCTCACTCAGACATGGTGAACGGGTGGTGGTAGTGCGGGTGTTATTGCTACATCTTTAGAGAGTAGCACATATGTGATAATAAAAATCATGGGGGGAATACAAGGCCAAAGGTTTAAGCAGGGACCGAGGATGGGCGTGAGGAGAGGGAAGAGAAGGGGTCGCTTAACCAAAGCTAAGGATGCATGAAGAAACTTCACAACCCCCCACTAGTTTGTAAGGTAATTAAAATGTAATAAAAATCTGTGTATGTAGGTAGTTTTTTTTTTCTCATAGGGGGCCCACTGCCCAGCTCCCAAATAAGTACAAGAAGAGTTATTTTTACTTATGAATGCCAGGCCTTAGCAGGGCTTGTTTCTAGCCAGCTTTTTTTTTTTCAAGTTGATGCTTTATTTAGAATTAATTGATGATTACGGGACTTCTGTGTATGAATAGCAAATTTGTTCTAGGCACCTTCTGACAGATGTTTCAAATGCAGGAGCCCTCACTTCAGACCTCTTGTTCGGCCACTATGTATGCACGCTGGATCTTCACCTGACTCTGTAGTTTCAAAGAGCTTATCTCAGAGAAAAGGAAGATCACACCAAAGAGTGACATGGTGGCTGTCAGTACCGCTGTTGGGAAGACAGCCATATACCGTTTCTCTTCTTCTAACATTTTGCCTCTGGGCCTTTTACCTTTCTTTATTCTATATATCTTTCTTCTTACTCTGTGGCTGGCTGTGTGGCTGTGTGGCTGTGTGGCTGGCCCCTGACATCCTCCTCTCCTCCTTTTCTTGCTCCCCTTCTTATGTTTAGCTTATATTTCTCGTCCTGTTTATTTTCTCTGCTTGGCAATCCCATCTATCACACTCCCCATTTATTAGCCCAATCAGGTGTTTTAGACAGGTAAAGTAACACAGCTTCACAGAGTTAAACAAATTTAACATAGAAGAATGCAACACATCTTTGAAGCATTTAAACAAATATTCCACAGCATAAACAAATGTAACACATCTTAAACTAATATTCCACAACATATTTGTGTAGGTATATTCAGGTACCAGCAGAGGCAGAGGCATCAGACCTCCCTGGAGCTGGAGTTACAGAATTCTGGGAACTAAACTTCAGTCTTCTGCAAGAGCTACATACTCTTAACCACTGGGGAACCTCTCAAGTCCCCAGATATATTATTTAAAATGTGTTTGAATAGAAGGATTATGCATTAGTGAACAAGGCTGCCTCCAGAAGATGTGAATAATTAAGTGAATATCTCATTGCTATGCATGGGATATATCCTTATAAGTTGTTGGCCAGACAGAGCCCAGAGACATCTGTAACAATACAGGATTTTGTCATTGCTCTTGATTGCCCACCATAACTAGATTAACTTTATTGATGAAGACACTACCCACTATAGTTTGCGGGACATAGAGATATCAATCTTGAACTGACCAGAGACTCTATGTTTGCTAACTTTTATAATGCCAGAAGGCACTATGCAGAATTCTGGGGAGAAAAAGACATTGATGGCCTTGTCCAGCACTGGGTCTGGCATGCTGCAATACTGACTGCTACACAAGATGTACCCACTGTAACAGTAGTGGCAAGGTGCTTATGGGGGTAACCAAATGCACTCTTGTTTGGATTTAAGGCCCGTTATACGGGAGGGAACTAATGCATGGCATTTTAAACATGGTAAAAAAGCTAGGCAAGAACCTATTGGTGCTGTTTTCTAACTGGTTCCATTATCAAACTGTCTCCTAAATAGTTATGTTGATATCCAGATTGGTGCTGCTCCCAACTTTCAATAGTTGCGGTGGGTAATGGTTACTGGAGAACTGCATTACCATTCAGAGTGTTGAAAATAAGTGACTGGGAGTGCTCAGCTGTAGGTAGGACATCCATATTAACTGCCCCTCCTCACCAAAGCTCAGGGAACATTGTGGGAGAGGATGCAGAAAGAACATAAGAGTCCTATGATGGGTAGGAGTGCTGTGAACGCTATTCTCAACTTAGCATGGGTATTGCGCACATGAATTTATAGCAACTTTAGTTACTTACACAAGATCTGCATAAGATCAAGCCACCATGGACTGGGAAGAGACTTCTGAGACCCCCACCTCTAATTCATTATCTACTGGCAGGCAATTAGGTTGCTGAGGAGGAGAGCCAAATTTCTTTAGGATTGTGGCTACTGGTAGGTTATGTATGCCCCACTGGATGACTCAATGACTATGTATGTGCATATGGGCAGCACGATATGGACTTAGAGGGATATGTACATATATGTATATATGCATATAAGTATATATGTAATATATCATATATAGCATATATATGATGAAGGGAAGACATGAAGTTTGGGGGGGAGATATGATAGAGGAGCTGGGAAAGGTTAGAAGCAGGAATGGAAGGTATGTATATGATCAAGATACATTATATACATGAATGGAATTTTGAAAGATTAAATAAAATTAAAAGAAAAAAGAATGGCTTAAACTTAAATCTTAGAGCAAACTGAAGCTTAGGAAATAGTGCAAATAAGGCCTCCAGTGATGTCTCATTGCACATCCACATGAAAAAGGAAAACAAAGGATGAGCATTCTACTCAGACCAATGCTTACAGAAGACAAGAGACATAAAGTACCTGTCATTGGTTGTCTTCCTAGTTTCTCAACCAAGAATACCTATCCTGGGAAGGATTGCACTGTCTTCTGCTACTTTTCAGGTAACATTCAAAGTGTGGCTATCTACTTCTAGATGCATATGGCTTACAGGTCAAGCTTCTGGAACAACTTATGCAAATGGACAGGAGACTCCTTAATCTTTGAAGAATTATGATGAAAAATGATATTGGATTTGAATGCAATAGGATATTACCCAGTTTTTCAGAAAGATGGAAGGCATCTGGAAACTCCAGATCACAAACATTAACTAGTTAATAACTCCTTCATGGTCCTAAGTTTTCACCCTCATTGAAGATAATGGTTTGAACACATCTATCACCCTAGGTCCTTTGACTGACTTTCCCGTGATCTTCCAGTGCATCTCAAATGTGTGTCCCAGGCTGTACTCTTGTTTGTATTGTCCTCCTCTTCCTACCATCCTATCCCTTATACAACCTAGAAAGTAGCATCACTTCCCGTTTGACTGCTGAGGACAGAGTTGGGTTTGTCCTTGAAACAGCCTCTTCTTCCTCGCTCACACCACGTTACTAACATCTGAGGACTCTGAGCTGTCTTTTGCCTCCTTGTTGCCACCACCAGGCCAGAAAACTCTACTCATCAGTAAAGGATGGCAAGCAAAGTATCAAGGAATAACTTCAATGTGTTCATAACCCGAAGGAGCTTAGGCCTTCATACTAATTTTAGTATACTAATTTAGGCCAGAGTCACTTGATTAGTTCTGATTCTGGCAGATGGATGAGGATCCTCTATGTGGCAGGTTCAGTGGAGACTCTCATCAGTCCTCACTGGTGGGTAGGCCTTTTAGTGTACAAGACAGGTCACTAGTCCATAGAATTCCTGAGTGGGATATATATACATATATATATATCTCTTTATCAATGTTGGACACTATAATATATATAGATAATATATTATTAATTATATTTTTATGAATAATGTTAGCATATAGTATATATAAAATATATTATAGTGTCCAACATTGATAATGCCTCTGAACCTGAGACAACAACCGAGCATTTGATTATCATGAAGCTGTTTTGAAAATAATGGATAAATACAAATGAGAGATCATGTATTACTCCTAGGAGCTTTAATTTTATGATATCTCCAGAAATGGGAACCCAGTGCAAGCTGTAAGACTCTGGACAGCATGAGCTATCAGATTCCAACGAGGCAGAACGGCAGGGAATTGAGACATGTGAAATCTGGATATTCTAAAAAGTTAAGTTCAGGAGATTGGAAAAGTTTACAGTTTCAAGTAAAAAGAATTTCTTTGGTTTATCCATTTCCTTCACCCCTTGATAGCTTCTTTTGTAATAAATCATAAATTCTTAAGTTGCCAGGCTATAAGCTCCTCTTCCACTGAC
This sequence comes from Peromyscus melanophrys, assembly GCA_902168415.1. Classification (NCBI taxonomy): domain Eukaryota; kingdom Metazoa; phylum Chordata; class Mammalia; order Rodentia; family Cricetidae; genus Peromyscus; species Peromyscus melanophrys. Next base: position 28,929 of record CABHPR010156203.1, read on the forward strand.
CATGATGTCTTCAAAAGTTTAAGGGAAACATCTTCTCGTCTTTGTCACTGGCTTCAAATCCCGGTTGCTCCTCTTGGGTGAGTCAGTTACTTGAATGTATCATGCCTCAGTTTCTTCAGCTGAAAACAGGGTAGTCGAGAATCCTGTCCTATGGGTCATGATGAGGACTCAGGGTGAAAGGGTGAAGTACTTGGAGCTGAGCCTGATACACAGTGTGTTCTCAGTACTATTGAGAACAATGAGTTGCTCGCATTACTAGGTCCTTAGTCTCAGCTTGCTGTGGGATGTCGTTCTGTATGCTGTCAATATGTGTTGCTCTGATTGGTTGATAAATAAAAAGCTGATTGGTCAGTAGCCAGGCAGGAAGTATAGGTGGGGTGAGCAGATGAGGAGAATTCTGGGAAGAGGAAGAGCTAAGGAGATGCTGCTAGCTGCTGCCAGGAGAAGCAAGATGTAGAGTACAGGTAAGCCATAAGCCATGTGGCAAAATATAGATTTATAGAAATGGGTTAATTTAAGATATAAGAGTTGTGGGATGTCATTCTGTATGCTATGAATATGTTTTGCTCTGATTGGTTGATAAATGAAAAGCTGATTGGCCAGTAGCCAGGCAGAAGTATTGGTGGGACGAGCAGACAAGGAGAATTCTGGGAAGAGGAAGGGCTGAGGCAGGAGTCACCAGCCAGACACAGAGGAAGCAAGATGACAAAGCAGAACTGGGAAAAGGTACCAAGCCACATGGCTAGACATAAATAAGAATTATGGGTTAATTTAAGTGTAAGAGCTAGTCAGTAATAAGCCTGAGCTAATGGCCAAGCAGTTATAAATAATATTAAGGCTCTGAGTGATTATTTTATAAGTGGCTGCGGGTCAGTGGGGGCCAGGCAAGACCCAAGAAACATTCGACCTACATCAGCTAGCTCTTGCTTTCCGGCCTGTCCTTAACCAAGTCACTTAAAATCAGTTTCCTCAAGGTCTTAGAAATCTTACACCCTGGCCATTCCAACTTCTGGCCTTGATTATATGGTGAATAGACAACACTCTGGCCTTCCATCTTGGTTATGATTTCATTTCTGTGATAAAACTCCATGACCAAAAGCAACTTACAGAAGGAAGAGTTTGCTTTGGCTTATGATTCTAGAGGAAACGTCAATAAGGGCAGGAGAAGGCATGGCAGCAGGTTGGAACAGCTGTCCAGCCACATCTTCTTACACAGGAAGTCGAGAAAGCAGCTTGGAAGTGGGACAAACCTGTAAATTCCCAAAGCCCACCCAGCACCCATGGATGGACTTCCCCCAGAGTGGCCCAGCATCCAAAAAGTCCTATAACCCACTCAAACAGTGTCACCAACTGGGGAGCAATAGAACACACACTTAAAATTCACTTTAGTGCCATCCAATTCATTATAACTCATCAATTCACCGTGAGTTGTTAATTATACTCATTCAGAATAATCTCCTGTGATTTCAGACTTGTATAGCATTTGGCATTCCTCAGACAAATAGAAGGGAGGCGTGGGGATCTTCCTCTCTGAGGCTCTTCCAAATCTGAACACACTCTGTAATTGTACATCTTTTTTAGTAGAGAGAAAAAGACACTGTCCCCTTGGGGACTTAAAGGGCTCTTTCTTTAAATCACGAAGAAAAGAATATTTAGCTAGTTGCTGGAAAATTCACTTATAGTAACTAAGTGGTCTAAATATTCTGTCCTTGAGGGGGGAGTTCCTGAATGCTGGCAAGCCTTCCCTGGAGGTTGCAGCAGGCAAGCTACTCAACTTTGGTGAAAACAAGGTTCAAACAACAGCAGAATAAACAAAAACACCAATTATGATTCCAGGGAGGTAGACAGTCTTTTCTGTTTAGTCAAAAGTAATTGATTTCCCCTGGAGTGTCACTTTATACCATAATGATTATTGGAAGGGAGAGAACTTAACAGCCTGACACAGACATAAAATGAGATGGGCGGCAGATCTTAGCTGATGTAGATGGCCTGCCTTGAAGGCAGATCTGGAGAAAGACAATAAATGGAGGCAGGGCATTTACAGTATTCTTCTTTATATTTATTTCTTACATCAGTATATTTGTTTTGAACTTTGACAAAGGTTTTAAAAACAACTTTTAATTATGCGTTATGTGTGTTTGTGTATACACACAAATGTAGGTGCTTCTGGGGTCCAGAGGCCTTGGATTCCCTGAAAGCGGAGTTATGGGCAGTTGTGAGTTCGCAATATGGGTACCGGAAACTGAACTTGGGTCTTCTTCGAAAATGGTATGAGGTCTTAACTGCTGAGCAATCTCTCTAGTCATTGATATTCTTTTTTTCTATGCTAATTCTTCAATTTATTATTCTGTTCTTTGTTTAAGCAAAAAGAAGAGGCAAGAGTGGACAAACAAAATAATAAATTCAAGTTAATTTGGGGAAAATTTTCTATATCTAATTGAGGTTGATTCTGTAAAAGACTGATTAACTCAATGCTGAAAACTCAAAGGTTTATCTGGAAGTATTCTTTATTTCAGAAACTTGTGGTCTCACATTTAAATTTTTTAGGCACAATATAATCAGTTGAATTATGAATGAAATATAGGCAGTTGAAATATGAATGAAAAATTTTTTTCTATATTGAAAGATATGTGTTGACTCAAGTCAGTTGCAGACTTAGGCAGGGCCTAACTTATTGTAAATTTAGTCATAGAGATGAAAAAAAATGATCACATTGTTACATTACTCTGAATATTATCTTCGTTCTTTCTACCAAAACCTCTGAAAACTTAAAAGAGAACCACATTCTTTCCTACTGGACAGTCTTTAAAGATATGGGATGAAAATGCTTCAATTTCTTCAGTATCTACCCCAAGTCTGGGCAAGAGAGCGAGAGTGAGACTGAAGCAGCAAGCACAGGGCCTACATGGATCTACACCAGGTCCTCTGCATGTATGTTATAGCTAGTAGTTAAGCCTTGTCATGGGACTCCTGACTATGAGAAAGAGTGGATCTCCAACTCTATTGTCTGCTCTTGGGACTCTTTTCCTCCTGTTGGGTTGCCATGTTCAACTTTGATATGAAAGTTTTTGCTTCTTATTATTATATTTTATTTTGTCATGTTCTGTTATTATCTCTAAGAGGCCTTTTCCTTTTTTTTTCCTGGTTTTTCGAGACAAGGTTTCTCCGTGTAGTTTTGGAGCCTATCCTGGAACTCACTCTGTAGCCCAGGCTGGCCTCGAACTCACAGAGATCCGCCTGCCTCTGCCTCCCAAGTGCTGGGATTAAAGGCGTGCGCCACCACTACAGGCCTGGCCTTTTCCTTTGTAATGAGTGAAAGAAAGGGAGCAGTGAAAGAAAGATCCAGAGGGGAGGAAAAGTGGGGAGAATCTAGGAGGAGTAGAGGGAGGGGAAATTATAATCAGGATGCAGTGTATGAGAAAATAATCTATTTTCAATTAAAAAAAGAGGAAAGAGTTTCTCCACAGCAAGGTAACAATTAAAATTGAAATGCTGCTTTCATTCAAAATTTTAAATATGACATTTGAAAGCAGCATATCTAAAGAAAAGTATGCTTTAAAATGCTTTCTTATTCATGAATAATCAATCATGTTTTACAAATACACAGAATATATGATAAATATATCTTCTGACATCTGTATGCATGTTTGTTTAATAATCAGAATCCATATCACTATTTGTGAATCTGTTATGTTATGTGTGATATCTCTGCTTGCATGTATATAAATATGTATATATATTATATATATTTGAATATAAATGCTTTCCTGTGCTAGTAGAATGAAAAACTAAAGAATGAGTAAAAGAGTGGATATATGTCCAGAATTATTGAAAACTAGGAATGCATATGGAAACATTAAAGTAAAAAAGTGGGATTAATAACTTGATTGTAATAATGTTTTATTTCCCTCTGGCTTGCCTAACTGCTCTTTTGTACAAAGGCTCAGCAGGAATGCCAAGGATGATTGATCTTGGTTCCTTACTGATTTGCTTTCTGTCAACACACAATTTTCTTTGCTTTATTGATTGGAAACATAGTAGTAGGGTTGACCTCAAGTATGGCAATGCAAGGAGACTAGCTGGTCTACCTCACGGTGAAACCTAAGAAAATTATTAGAATAACAACAAACCATTCAGGGTCTCTGAAAATGACCCTAATGGTAAGAAACACACACACACACACACACACACACACACACACACACACAGACACACACACACACACACACACACACACACACACACACACGGTATTTGAACCAAGAACACTGCTTCTCTCCCCTCCCCACCTCAGAGAGGCAGAGTTTAGATTCTGTCTAGTGTAGCAAGTATCTTACCAGGTCTTATTAATAAAATCAAACCTGATGCCAGTTATTGGAGTGAATGCTGGAAGATCAGAGAAGCAGAACAAGCCACAGCCACCTAACCTTGCCAATTCCTCAGCTGATCCTGTTTCCTCAGACTTGAAGCCTGTGTGTCCTCATCGGAATGGATCTCAGCTGAACTGCTGCTCAAAAGCCTAAAAGCTTAACCAGGCCTACTTTCTGGTCTTCACACCTTATGTACCTTTCTGCCTCCTGCCATTACTTCCTGGGATTAAAGGCATGAGTCACCATGCCTGGCTGTTTCCAGTGTGGCCTTGAACTCACAGAGATCCGGATGGATTTCTGCCTCCCAAGTAATAGGATTAAAGGCGTGTGTACCACCATTTTCTGGTCTCTATGGCTATCTAGTGGCTGTTCTGATGCACAATATATTGGGGGACATGATATATCACCACAGTCTAGTTCTGTCTAGTTTCAAGCTGAAGCTTCAGGACTTCTCATTTCTCATCCAACTCCCTGTTGCTGAGGCTGTGTGGGGCAACTTTTACTCAATTATATCTTGGGCACGACCCAGGACTAGTGAGACCTTGACAGTCTAGACCAGTTCATGAGGCAGTGTTCTATGCCAGAACAGTCAGGGTAAGGAAGTCTCAAGACATTACCTTCCACGGTACAGTCAGCTCAAAGAATGATGGACTCAGAGAGAATCTCAGGTAGACTCACGCACTTTTCAAATTCTAATGTAGGCTGATAGATTTTGCAGGAGGCAGTTGGAATGCAGTTGCAAGGCAATTGGAAGGAGCCATTCTGGGTTCTGAACAAATATTCGTCTCTGACCTCTGAAATGACTTCTTGGAAGGAGCCATGCTTGAAAGAATTTGTTGGTAGAGGAATTCATTTCCCAGAGGATTGTTGGAAATATTCAGTCTGTCTACCATTAGTGAAATTTAACAGCTTAAACGAACCTTGAAATTACTATTAAGTGACAGATGCAACCATCGAAGGAGTCCACGTGATTCTACTTGCATGTGAGTCCAGAGTAGAGAAACCGATAGAGACATAAGCTGGATTAGTGTGTGCCGAGAGTGAGTAGAATGCCTGGTATCACCTTCGGAGGTGATGAAAATGTTTTAGGATCTGGAGAAAGGAGTCAGTGGTACAACCCTTGGCTGGGATGCCTCTGGTCCTGGGATTGATCCTCAGCCCCGCAAAATGAAACCACAGTCTTTTCTCTCTACCACGGTCATGGTTGTGCATTCCTGTACAACTGTGTACGAACAATCATTGAGATACTCCTGTTAACTGAATACAAAGTTTGCTGTCTAAAGTGCATCTCAAAGCTTTCTTTAAAACAAAAATCAGGCAAAAGTGAAGCAGGATGGCAATGGAATGCTAAGGAATGTTAATGGTCATAGTATCTGTAAGTGAAGGGTACAGGTTACAGCAGGAGACTGTTTTGTGGAGGAAGGAAGGTGTGTTTCATCTACACTAAGCCCTCCACAGAAGTTTGGGTATAGCACACTCAAAGGTTTTGGCTTTGGGAATAGCGGGTCGGATCCATGTACATGATGCCTGCAGTGACCTGCCTGACCTCAGCTAAGTCATCTCATTGCAAGGGACTTTATTTTTCAGTCTGATAACAAGGGAAGGGAAGTCATACCTGCAATGTCAAGTTCATCTAATTTGCAAAGGAAAAGACTTGTTCCATACAGAATTTAAAAAAGGATTTTGGATGTCGGGCATAGCA
>CABHPR010156203.1:37048-67038 GCA_902168415.1 Peromyscus melanophrys
GTGTGTGTGTGTGTGTGTGTGTGTGTGTGTGTGTGTGTGTGTGTGTGCGCGCATGCGTGTGCACACACACACATTTAGCATGACTTTATAATTTTGTATCTCAATCATAGAGTCTTTTAAATTTTGGAAATCTTTAAGGTTCAAGAATTCATTAATGATGATATTATAACAAGTCACGCAGATGATATTTTTGGGGTGACTGAACTTGATGCTTCTCAAATTATGATGACATGGTGATCAGTGAGCTTATTGGAACAGTCTGGCCTAGGCCTTAAATCACAGCCCAAATGAGAAAACAGACGTGCACTTCCCAAATCTAGAAATAAGTCTTAGAAAAGAGGTGGTGAAGTCATGGTAGATCAATATAATTCTTCCCTAAAAGCTGGAGTGTTGTGCTTCATTTAATTGTATGTGGATCACTTAGAGAGCAGCTCCAGCAATCCTGAGTCTCCTCCAATCCCCCTCCTTTACCCAGTGTTCACTTCCAGCAGAAGTCTCCATGCCTGCAGAAAATCAACTACTCCACTTGCCAAGAGTTCATTCTTCTGGGATCTGCATTCATAAGAAAGGTGTAAAAGCCAAAAGAAAGTTGCCAAATGCATCCTTCACAGTTATATGTATATGTATATGTATATGTATATGTATATGTATATATATATTGCTCAAATAGCTCTTTAACATTAAACAACTGATTATTTTTGCAATTTATTGCCAGAAATGTCTTTAACATTGACCTTTCATTCTTCATTCTATTCATTCATGACCCCACTGACTATTCTTCATTTGTCTTTTCCTCTCTTTACTGGATAGTACCCACCAGGGCTGGGTATAGTGGGGGATGCAATAGAGGTGGGCAGTGCTAACTCTCAGAGAGATTACTGGATGCTGGGAACAGGACAACATGTGCATTTTGAATATAAGTAACTCTAGCCTTGAACATAGAAATAAAGAGTTGAGATTTTTCCTTTTTGAGTTCAGGAGAGAGGGAGGCCATTTGTACTTCTTTATGCTTAGCACAAAGGTATTTTAAAATCTGCTGTGTCCATGATGCCAGTTTTGGTTGTGACACCAAGAAGTGGGATGTCTTTAGGCTAGTTGATTGGTTTCATGCTTCTCCCTTCCAAACTGGAGAGAGTGATAACATGGAGTAAGATACTTTTAGAGGCCAGCTTAGCCACTCCCTGCGAGTTAGTCGATACTGGTTGCATTCGATCTTGTTTGATTCTTTGCTTGAAGGAGTCTTTGACTTACTCATTCAATTCATGAACATATTAGGTTTCTGTTCTATGCCATGGACTATCAAGCATGGCAACAATTCTTGCCATCATGCAACTTCAGTTCTAGTTTCTAGGGGCAGGGCTGGTAGGAGACAAGGGAAAAGAGAAACATTCAGATTACAGTGAGTTTAAGAAAAGATGGTGAGGATCACAGGCTAGAGCAGCGTGGGATACAACTGTGGTGGAGCGGTCAGGAAATACTCTTTAATGTAGAGGTTCTCAACCTGTGGGTTGAGACCCTTGGTGTCGACCAACCCTTTCACAGTGGGGGAGGGGAAGGGGTCCACACATCAGATATCCAGCATATCAGATATTTACATTACAATTCATAACAGTAGCAAAATTACAGTTATGAAGTAGCAAATAATTTTATGGTTGGGGGTCAGCATAACATGAGGAACTATATCAAAGGGTCACAGCATTAGGAAGGTTGGAAACCACTGCTTTTGGGAGTAGCATTTGGGTAGAGTGGAGGGGTGAGAAATTATCCAGAGGAGCAGGAGAAGTTTTCTTGACAGGAAAGAAGAGAAAGAGCTACGTAGTAAAAGTTTGGGTTCAGGGTGGGGCTAAGGCATCTGGAATGTGTTGGTGATGGGAAAGCAATTCACAAGGGGTATTGAGCTATGGAAGAGGCAGACAGAGCAGTTCAGGGAGTGACTTTGTACTCAGGAAAAAACACAAGATCTCAATGAGAGAAGGAATTTTGTGTTCTTCCTCCTGTTGGTTCTCCAGCAGCTAGAATAATGTCAGTCACAGTCGGATATCATGACATGTGCGCTGGATAAATTTGACTCTAAGGGAAATCCTATGTGTCTCTCTGCTGTGATGTTTGGAAAAGCCTCTCTTGCCACCACACTGGGGTGGAGTCTGGATTCTCCTGAAACTGGAGAATGGGGAGTGCTGGGAACTTTCTCTGTAGCCCGGATGAAATGGATGGCAGCTGGAGCTCTGGTGGTGGTGAGGTAATGGAGAAGTGGAGACTTGACAGCCATGTTTCAGGGCCTCAAACCCTAGCACCAGGTGATGGGTTGATTCTGGAGACTGGATTTAGTGACACTGGGAGAGTGGAGTCTGCTGTGGAATAATCCTTTTGCACATTGTGAAAACGTGCTCCTCTCATTGTTAATAAAAAGCTGATTGGCCAAGTTAGGCAGGATTTTTGGGCCAGAGAGAATGCTGGGAAGAAGGAGGATGGAGTCAGAGAAGTCTCAAGGAGATGCAGAGGGAGCATGCTGGAGGACAGCCAAAGCCAAGAGCCACATGGCAATATGTAGACTAATAGAAATAGGTTAATTTAAGTTGTAAGAGCTAGTTGGTAATAAGCCCGAACTTTCAGCCGAGCATTTATAATTATTAAGTCTCTGTGTTAGTTATTTGGGAACTGACGGGTGAGAAAGAAAAGTCTGCCCAAAGGAGTCCATGAGGGCTTTGGGCAAAGGAGGTTAGTGCACTCCCTTTCTACTTGTTCATTCTGAGACTCCAATGAGGGATCCAAGTGAAGGTGGTCCAGGATTTAGGTGGGTATCCCATGCCTGGGGTTCCAAGAAGCAGCCGAGCATAGCACAAACATTCTGAATGTATGTATTATGTAACGCTATAGATGAGCTCACCACAGAGAATGCAGATGCATGATGGCAGAGAGGGCCAAGAATAAAGACTGTGCACTCCAGCATCTGAGGCTGGGCAGCAGTACAGAACTTGGCAGAGATGATGAAGGCTTGGCCTGAGATGTAAGGGAAACTCTAGCATGGAGTCAAACAGGTCTGAAGTCAAAAGCAAATGCACTCCTAGCTCTGCGGAGTCTCCCTGGGCTTTGTAACCTGAGGGCAGAGAGGGGTCCCTCTATCTGGTACTTGAATCTCGAGGCAATCCTCTGACACTCAGCTTTGAGTTTGGATCTGAAAACTAATTTGGCCACAGTATTAAAACATACCGAGAATGAAGAGAAATTCGCCAGCCCGGTGACGAGAAGGGTTTTCAGTGGAAACATGGAGAGGGAGCCAGATTGAGGTAACTGAATAATGAATGGGGATTCCAGGGTGGGGATGAGATGTTAAACAAACTGCTTGTTTCCTCAGGAAACCCCACTGAGGAGACAGAGGAATTTTATCCTCAAGTATCGAGCTACAAGGTTGTAGAAAGAAGAGCAACAGAACATTAGTGTGGTAAAGTCGGTGAACAGGATGCCGGGACCACTGCTGTGGCGTCTCCTGGGGGCTGGCTAGTGCTGTAGAACCTCAGCCTCACTCCAAGGTTGAACAATTAGAACTGGCCCTCTCACACCTTCCCTTGTTTGGAGGCTTCTGCAGACTTGGCAAACTTTGCATAATAGTCTCCTAAACTAATGGGATTGGCAATGCACAGCCCCCATACCCTGCAGTTTCTTGGTAACTCAGGGGATACGTGGAAATAATGTGAGTTGGATAAAGATTGGCAGAGTTTAAGAAGCCAGCTGTGGTGGCACGCACCTTTAATCTCAGAGGTAGGCAACTTGGTGAGTTTGAGGCCAGCCTGTTCTACACAGTGAGTTCCAGGTCAGCAGGAGCTACATAGTGAGGTCATGTCTAAAATTCCCAAATCCAGGGCAGTGGTGGCGCACGCCTTTAATCCCAGCACTCGGGAGGCAGAGGCAGGCGGATCTCTGTGAGTTCGAGGCCGGCCTGGTCTACAAAGCGAGTTCCAGGAAAGGCGCAAAACTACACAGAGAAACCCTGTCTCAAAAAACCAAAAAAAAAAAAAAAAAAAATTCCCAAATCCCTGCCTGGGGCAGTGAGAGATTGGGGGAGGCAGCTAGACACACCATTCAGACTGTTAGGCAAGAACCCTTATCCACATCAGCAAAATATCAAAGGTTTATTTATTCATGTATCATTTTGTGTGTGTGTGTGTGTGTGTTTAGTACTAAGGATTGAACCAGAGTTTCCTAAATATTAGGAAAGTACTCTGCCACTGAGCTGTATAATCTAATTGTTTAATTAAGAAAGAAACCGAGACTGACTCTCTCTATGTCACCCAGGGTGGCAATCCTGTTTCGGCCTCCAGTGTATCTGGAATTATGGGTACATGCCAGCAGTACAGGTGCTGAAGACATATTCTTTAGAGATCATAAGTGGAATTTGTGGATTTATGGATACTAGGTACCAGTTATGAATGCAGATGCTCAGTTACCCTCCCAAAGTCCTTACTCATCCTTCAGAATGCTGACAGTAAGGGTTTCACCCTACTGACAATGTCTGAAAGATTTTCTCCAGGGAACCTGACCTGCCTGACCAAGTCTAGACCCAAGATTTGATGACCTCTCAACTTAATGACCCAGCTGGGCCTTCTGCTGAGATTATTACAGTTCCCACCCCACTGTTGTTCTCTCTCCAGAATCCTCCCTGAGAGAGCTGCTCCCGAGAGCTGCTCTGTGGGTCTCCTATCTGGCTATCAGAACTGTTTGTTCTTCTTCCACCCATCTCTAGTACTTGTTTGGGGGAATGAAATGCCTTTCTAAGACTGTGTGTTCTTCTTGAAGGGGCTCCGTCACTTCTCATGCTCAGGGATGTGATAAGCAGCGTGGCTACTACAGGCAGGATTCCAGATGACCCCTCAGCTGTCCATCAAAATACTCCTGTGTTTTTTTGTTGCTGCCTCAGTTGTCTAACTTAAATCAGTGTTTCTTGTTGCATGATTTGCTCCCTTTGCCAGTGTGCAGACTTAGAGCAATGTCTCACTGTATCCACAAAGGGTTTCCTCCCCTGGTCAAACACCAGCATTAGCAGGCATATGGGAGTGGCTGTGGACACAGCTCGTACTGTGGCCTGAGGATGAAAAGGACTTGTTTTGTTTTGCATTTTCTTTTCTTTTCTAGTCTAAAGCTAATCCAGCCATACAGAAGAGTTTAAAACTGAGAAGAAGAGAAGTTCCCCATGCATTCAGGGTACGCAGTGTCCCTTTGCAGCGCCCCTTTATATTTTGAAGGCGTATTACTTTCGGAGGCCCATGGACTCTGTTAGGCAAGTTCAGTGCCACTACCAGCTCTGAAAAGAATGCATCCATATATGGTGGTGGTGGTGGTGGTGGTAGAGGTGGTGGAGGTGGTGGAGGTGGTGGAGGTGGTGGAGGTGGTGGTGGTGGAGGTGGTGGAGGTGGTGGAGGTGGAGGTGGTGGTGGTGATGGAGGTGGTGGAGGTGGTGGAGGTGGTGGTGGTGGAGGTGGTGGAGGTGGTGGAGGTGGTGGTGGTGGAGGTGGTGGAGGTGGTGGAGGTGGTGGAGGTTGTGGTGGTGGTGGTGGTGGTGGTGGAGGTGGTGGTGGTGGTGGTGGTGGTGGTGGTGGTGGTGGTGGTGGAGGTGGTGGTGGAGGTGGTGGTAATGATGGTGGAGGTAGTGGTGGAGGTGGTAGAGCGGATCTGGCATACATAATCCAGGCAAACTTTTCCCAACAGACATATAATAGCATTTAGGAACACAGTAGCTTTGGAGGAAAATATGGATTTGGAAAAGGAAATGCAACGGCCCACTCTTCTCCCCTTGCTGCTCCTCCCAAGTTTTGTGTCAATCTCTCTCATCCAAGCTTGGAGGCTCCAATCCTGTGATTTTCATAATTTGAAACCTTAAAGTCAAATGTAATTAATATCTGAACGCACGCCAGTTAAGTCCTATCATTAATGCTGGTGTTCATTTGTTATTATATTTTACTTCTTGCCTGTGTTCTCCTTTTCATTATATTATAAAATACCGTAAACATTTTCCAGCCTTTTGAACAATCACCATTTGAGAAGTGGCTGTAGACAGCTTCTGAAGTCAGCCTTGGCTGGGGGCCGGAAGGGCAGTGTCAGTAAGAAAGATGTAGACAGACTGATGTCCCTCTTTCTTAGCTTTTTTCCTGTGCTAGGCAACAGTCCTGTTCTCACTGAGTTTCACCGGGATCCATTTCTTCTGGTTTTCATGGTCTGTCATTTCCCATTATATAAAGCAACATTCAATAAATCATAAAGTTCATGGTTTCCACAATGATTATTCTAAGGGGGATTTTGACTGTCGTGGGCGAGAATGAAGAAAACTGTTATTGTTGTTACTTGTTTTGTTTTTTAACTTCATAGGAGAGGGGACACTGCTTCTCCTGATTGTTTTCCCAAGTGGCGAGTGTCTCACACACATATAACCCACAAATACTTGCTGTTAAAGAACATGTGAAAAATGAGCCTCTTTCTTGTGGTCTTAAAATTGAATAATATTGGAATAGAAGAGTATATTTAGATGAAGGAAAATAATTGTGTTTGGGAGGGGACATAGAAGATATATCTGGGGGCTAGAGAAGAAAAAATAGTGTGGGCATCACAGGGCTGAGGTCAGAAAAGACAAGAGGACACGGGAGTGTTGACTTGAGTCCAAAACATGTCTGGCTTTTTGCCCTGAGTCTGAGAGCTGAATCACAGAGAGTAAATAAGTCAGGGCAAGAGCTAAGTACAGGGATTCAAGAGACGAGGGGTCAGAAGGCTCTGAGAGTAACAGTCAGACTGAGTGTAAGGCAAGTACAAGCCACACTGTCTTCTAGGGATGCGATCCTGTCTTTGGAGCCAAATCTCACAGACTTCCACAGAGGTGACAGAGTGGTGGAAGCCACTCCTGACAGTCTGGAACCCCAGACTGTGACCCTTCTGTGACAGGAGTCTCTCTTTTCTATGCTGTCTTACTCCACGAGGGCATTGGGGGAAGGCCACGCTCAGCAAAGTTCAGCCTCTGTTTATTTAGGCACAAAGCCACTGTTAGAACTGAGATACTTAGCAAATTCTTGTTCAACATCCCTGTCAACCTGTAACGACAATCTAGGTGTCTGTGTGGGGATTCTCCACACTGCTTTTCACATGACAAAACTCTGTGAAGCCCAAGGGAATCCTCACCTACTGGATCCAACAAGTAGACTTATTACCCAGCTTTTGGAATCTGAGGCCTAAGAAAATCCCATTGGTTTTGGCAAGTTTGATGCCTGGATGGAATTTGTAAAATGAAAGCATTTCAGAACCGAAGGAAACTCAGAGTGAACCTACATCAGTCTCCCAGCAATCTACTTAGGAATTTTCTCCAGGGTGTCCTCAGTCGGTTGATCCTTTTATTTCATTGATGCTTAATGGAGCTTATGGGGTCTCTATTTTGTGGAGGTTTTTCATCAAGTATGGCATTATGGAGATGTTGTACATTTCTCAAAACTGCTGAAACAGGACTCAGTGTGAGGGCTTTATGTTGCTGTTTGATGAAAAAGGTTTTGGAGAACAGATAAAAGAGAATGAACTCAAATCACTCCTAATACTAAAAATATAATTGAGTTCAAGTTCCACTGTAAGGCTTAGTTGGTTTATTTGAAAAAAAAAAGTGTGTGTGTGTGTGTGTGTGTGTGTGTGTGTGTGTGTGTGTGTGTATTCTTTGAAGAGTTGCAGATCAGTGGCATATTCCATACGAAAGAACAAGGTAATGGCATGTCCAGGTCAGAGGCAGAAAGCATGCTTTCAGATATTTCAGGGAGAGGTCAGATCAGAAACAAACATCCAAATCTCATTATAATCATATCCTAGGCAATTAAAAATAATTACTCTCTTTCCTAGTTGACCTTGTGGGGATATATTAGCTAGAATCTAGTCTAAATAAAACGAAGTTGGAGAGTCTAAATCTAACAGCTAAAAGAAAAATATCCATTCAACTTTAGTGACTGCATAAACCAATTAAGTGGCTTGGAGAAGGATAATCAAAAGTGAAATGAATTTCCCGTCTTCTGGCATATGTCCTTTTGTTACGATGTAGGCTTCTTCAATGGACTACTTGTTTGAGGAAGGGAAGCAGGTACCTCTAGGGAAAGCAGTGGCATTTTATCCTCACACAGCAAGTGAAGTTCTGTGCTATCAAACCCCTACTCTTCAATTGCTGATAATGACTCTGTAAATTATAGCTCTTAGCCAATTCTCAGGGTAGAGTTCATCTTCTGCTTTAAAAGATTTTTTCCCTAGGAATGTAATTTCTACTTGTTCGAGGTGCTGTAGTCTATAGCTATTCCTTTAGTCATTTCCCCCTGATTCTTCTGTAGGGAATACAAACCTCTCCTGCAGCCCAATTAAATTCCAAATGCTGGCCATAGACAATTTTTGCTAAAGTAGGTATAGGGGTTTTTGTTAGGAGAAAGGATTGTCCGTGTATTAGCATGAACACAGAACAACTTGTTTCTTTTAAAAGAGCATCTAAATAAGGCAGGGCAGGGGGTGATCCTGCCCTGGGCACCCAGAGCAGTCTGTACAGAGAATTCTTGGTTTTTTGGTAATCAGACAGAGCTACAATTAAAGACTATCTAAGGAATATATTACAAGGTTTGAGATCTGGTCTTATTTGGCAAAATATATTTTTTGAACATTTCTGTCTGGTTGAAAGTGATTTTGTTTAGACAATTTCTTTCATCTTTTCAATATTCATGGGTATAGAGAGGCAGGCACTGTTAACGTAAGTCAAAAGAATTGAACGACGTATCTAGTGTACAGAATATTCCACTTTTAACTCAGGCAACTTGTTTTGCTGTTTCTGAATAAATTAACAGATTTGAGAGTGATATACAGGCATTTCTGTAAAACAAACACATAAAAAAAGCAAGGAAAACAGGAACAGCATCAAATGCTATCCTAGTTCACTGCAGGAGAGAGCAATAATCATCCTTTATAGAAATCTCTTCTTCAATACCGAGGAGCAGAGCAAATAAACAGATGTAATTCTGCCTGATTTATTAAATCATTTGTTCAACACATAATTGAAGACCCGGAATGCACATTGCATTGAACCAGGCGCAATGAGTAACACAAGGGAAATTTTCACTGCAGTTGAAGAAATAAGCTACACATGAAAAATTAAATGCAAAGCAAGATTAAGTGTGAAATGAGCTGCACCCGGGTTCAGATGAAGGGAAGATTAAATAAAGAGTCAGTAGCAACAGATGACTTCATGAAAGACACAAACTTCGAGTGTGACCATGTTAACTAGTGTGCAGAGCAAGAGGCCGAGAAGAAGCTAAGGGCAGCTGAAGAGTCACTATAAAGACAGAGAGGTAGGGAAGCAGCTTGAGGGAAACCCTACAGTCTGTGAAGTATGCTCATCCACCAGAGGATGGGGAGCTGTAAGTCCGCAAGGGAAGCAAGCTATTGAGCTATTGGATTATTTTTGAACTAGGGCCTCATAACATGGTGACGGTGGCGTTTTGCAGAGGAAATGGAATGACAATTGAGCAGGTTGGTTTTGGGAAAGGAGAAGGTTTTATTAGAGGGGGTAAATGAGGAAACAGAAAAGCCAGACTTTGGAGAGCTATTCCTTCAATCCCAGGCTAAAGATGATGGAAAGAGGACGCTCGCTGTGAGTAACAGGAAGTTAGTTTGCAAAATGATAAACTAGTTTGAAACTTCCATGGTGGTAAGAGGTAATGGCTGTTTTCCACATGGTTACAGTCTGTGGATTAGAGTCTCCTTGTTTATAAGAGCAGACAACCTTCAACTGCTGCTTCTTGGGTACAACGCAATGAAAACCCACTGAAGGTTTCATCTCTATTAGTACTGAATCAGGAGCCAGGAGTCCTGCTTATGGTTCACACTTAAGGAGTTCTTTCTGGCACTGGCAGTTGAATAGATGAGCTTTTCCCAACATATCTTTTATGGGATCCTAACCCCCAAGCATGCTCCTAGGGGGAAAGAAAATCTCCATAATTGTGTTTGAAACATCAAGAATTATTTTACTTGGAGATCACAACTCATTGGCATGGCGAAGGCATCCCTCTGCACAGAACACTGAAATGCCCCTCAGAGCTAAGACTAAGCCAGAAAAACCTGTTCCTAACTGAAAAATAACCTAGGGCTGTGGGGTATGGAGAACAAGCTAAACCAGGCAGTCATACAAGGAATCTAAGGCCAAGAAAGAATAAAAATTAAAGAGATAATTAGAGAATTTGAAGTCAATGCTAGTCAAGTGAGTTTGCAACCAGTTATGGGATACTGTGAGGAGAGGGTTTAATCCAGTCAGCTTACAGTAGGGTCTAGTTCGACACCCCCTAAGCCAGGAATGGTGTCAGTGAACTCCCTTTAACTAAAACAGTCATCTGACTATGCTGAAGAAAAAGAAATGATTGTATCCATAGTGTCTCCTAGATTTAAAATCTTGGACCTAGAATAAGTGTTTATTCTTTTCCCCAGGAATTTCATCTCCAGGAAGAATGAAGGATGATCAGAGACTTTTCTGGATTTGATGGCTGCCTCCAGCTGAAGCAGATTCTGAGATAAGGCAGAAATCACGGCTGCTTTCTTGGTGATCAGAATGAACCTGCTTTCCGAGTGCTTGGCAAATACTGACAGGCTGCAGAAATACTGATTTTTTTTTCACTCAGTGTATGAAGGTGAAGTGCTGCCCCCACTGGAATGTGATCACTCCCAAGCAACAGGGATGTTACAGACTAGCTATAAAAATCCATCAGTTTTCCAAAGTGTTCTCATTCCTCTCTAGTGACTTGATCTTCAGGAGAGCCTTGTGCATGAGAGTGGCTTTTGTCTAACATTTTACACTTGCTACCATCACCAATAAATATTACCAAGAACAGCAACGGAGACAAGCTGCTGTTTGTTACTGGCATTGTCTCATTTAGTCCCCACAGCGATTCCGTGAGGTAGGCACACACTGTCATTTCCATCATCCAGCCGGGAGCACAGATGATAGAGTAAGAAGTTATTTGCATAGCTCTGGTTTAAACTTGGGTCTTTCAGTGTGGAGACACTAATATTCTATCCTTGTCAGGATCAGTTAGAAGATGACCCTGTAACTCCGGCTCCGTGTGGCCCCAACTCCTGGCTCTCCCTGCCTAGTTTAGTGCTCTCTCTGCGGTGACATGCTTCAAGTTCCTAGACCACTTATATTCAATTTATTCTCTCAACTCAGAAGAAACTCTCAGTTAAAGCAAGAGTGGGCGGCAGACAATCTAGATTGGGCCAAATCGGTTATTGTACAACCAAAGTAACATTTTTGTGATTTTGCTTTTTCAAAGACCATGAACTATAAATCTTTTTCACGCCCCACATTTTTTTTTTTACACATTGGGAAAAAAAATCAAAAGATTTTGTATTGTAAAGATGATATAAAATTTAAATTTCAGCATGGGCACAAAAAAAGTTCTGTGAGGGCAAACAATTTCATTCATTTACCTGCTGTCTGTGTCTGCTTTTACACCATCACACTTGAGTTGAATAGCGCAAAAGAGACTGAATGACCCATATAGCTGCCTCCTAGTCCAGACTCTAAGAACAGCATATTGGTATTTTTTCCCCAGAAAAACAGAAAGGAGTCTATATTTCCCACAGAATGCAGCAGAGACACAAAAGCAGACTTAGATTTGGTTTTTCTCGCTGTCACAGAGGAGCAGCATTGAGGCTTTTGCTGAAGCTGTCCAGTTTTTCTATGCTTTTGCAAAACAACTGTGCCACCCTTGAACTTGCATTGTGAATTTTTAGTGAAGCCCTACATCCAAGGCATAAAGCCCACAGCAGGAGCCATTTGGAAGACGGAATCCACTTGCTTGTCCATGGCCCTTCTGAGTTCTGTTCATACAAGCACGTGCATATTTTAGGGTAGTAGTAATCTTTGGTAACAGTGGCACATACGTGAAATGAAGTGGAACTGTTGCAAACCAGGTTGGAAGGCGGGATAAAAATGCACACGGAGGACCACAGGTGTTTTCCTCCAGGTGAGCAGTGCAGCTTTTCCATGTTGATGGGTCAAGCCATTGTCGTCAGTGAATCTCAGCTGGTTGACCCAGCCTTCCCCGACATGATGGTCACTGACGTCATTACCCCAACTCAGAACACAGCCAGGTGAAGGAGAAATTCCAGGCAGAGCCCACAATTTCACCCCTTTTGCCAAATTTCCAGTTTACCCTAAGTCTATCCTTATAAGGATATAAGAAAAAACAAAACAAAACAATTGTTCGTTCACACAGAATGCCAGTTTTTGACGCTGTATCTTTTCTGCACACACACACACACACACACACACACACACACACACACACACACATACACACACACACTCCTCAGATAATTGTTCTATTTTAGCTTCTTTTTCCCGGTGCACTTTGGCAAGAGGATTGCTAACCTTCTTAGTAGGTTGTGACTTAAGGCCTCCAAAGAGGATGGATCTTGCCGCAGTTCCCAGAGCTTCCAAACAACCAGGCTCATTCCTTAGCGATGGGGGCAGGGATGCCAACAGTCGGCATGCATTTGTCTTGCCCTTTTAATTTTATGTGTTTCCTCTATTGTGTACATGTAATGAGGGCTGTCCAGAGTCAAGAGTATGAAGTTTGTTTCTGCTGTTCTGTCTAAGATTCTCCCACTCTTATAAAATTTCAACACTGCATGCTTTTTCCTCAGCTATGAAATGCTCTTGAAAAAGGATGTATTTTAGTTATTTGTACCTTAGTATAAGAAAAAGAAGTCATATTTCTGGTCCTTCTGAATTATGCACACGTATTTCCTCCAATATCTCCTTTCTCCTTTCCTTTTTCTTTACTTCATTCCCCTCCTCCGTTCCTCCCTTTTTATTTTTCTTGTTATCCAACTTTTTCAATGCAGAAGGAGGAAAAAAAATCCTCTTCTTAGGAAGAAATAACAGCCAGAGACAGCTAGGCATGGGAGGGAGTTTGGAGGGCAGTGGAATACTACTTACTCATCAATTAAATTATAGGGGATGTTTCCTTCAAAACTTGGATGCCACTGCTTGGCCCACGGGGGCATAGGGAGGCAGTAGAGGAGACCCAGAGAGAGGGGAATCAGTGTAGAGAGGAAAGGACCTATGCCGCATATCACAGTCCCTCAAGCAAGTGTTAAAATCACTTTAGAAGTAGGAAGGAAGTAGAGGTTCAGGGAAGGTAAGCCCTGAAGCCTGAGCTGCAGATAACTGGTGGGGCTAAGGGTGCGTTGGCCTGCCCTGTTTGAGAGTGACCTCATGCACCAGACTGTCTGTGCGCAGCACATCCTTCAGTGTAATCAAGACAGCTGCCTCATCTGGGCAGGGTAGCCAAAACACAGAGCCGGGCAATGTTTTTTCTCTGAGCCACTGCTTCTGCACGGTTGCTGTAGACTCGAGAGGTCACCCGAGAGGGCTAAATTCCAAACATTATCCTAAAGAGATAATCTGAGAGTCGCAGTCCTGGCTTGGAGTGAAAAACCTGAGGTTGTTTGCTATCTGAGCCGTGCTTGCAGTTCTCAGTACTTGGGCAATCACACAGCCCGGGTCTGGAGCTCCAGGAAAGAACGCGCTGAGTGGGTGGGCCTGAGCCTCTGTTTCATACGCTCTGGCTCCTTCTCAATAGGCTGAGAGAGTCTGGAACTTTCTTTAGTGTGTGGCCACTGGATTCCACATTGCAAAGCAAAGAGGGAGGCTGAGATATCTGTCCCAGTTCTTGCCCAGTTCTAGGCGAATGTCTACTTTCTGTTTAAATACTTTTTATTCAATATTTAAATAAATTTTAATGAAATTTAATTTTAATTAATTCATATTTAAATGAAATTTAAATGAATTTCAGCAAAGAATCCAGACTTGGCATCACTTTCCCTGCTGTTTATTATTCTATTTTCTTTCCCCCTTTCAGCTGTTCCTCTTTTCTTCACACTCTTTCCACACGTCTCAAGCTCCCCTTTCTCCATTAAGAACAACCCTGGAACCCCAGAACTGCGGAACTACCTGCTGCTGTCTCCAAAGCCACAAACAAGCTTGGGTGCCCTTGCCTTGAGATCCACGGTGTGTGTACAGCTGGCCTCAGCTAGCTCTTCTTGCCTCCAGGTGAAGGTCTCCCAATTCTTCTACTTTCCTTTCCTTTTTACCTTTCCTGCATCTGGAGGGAGTGTGGAGCCCTAGAGTAAATGTGTCCCCCAAACTACTCCCCTTTGGTTTCCACACTGGCCTTCCCTGACAAATGCCAGCATAAACTCTCACCAACGCGCCTTGGACAGCCACAGGACAGAAGCGTCTGTCTGGGGGAGTTTGTTTTACTGTAGCTTTTGGTCAGGACAGAACTAGTTCAGCCCGGCCGATATCAGTCTCCTAGGAAAATAATAATAGTCCTGGACACACAAATGGCAGCCGTACAGCTGTCCCCACGGTGATACTCACAGTTCCACGGCGCTCCGGGGGAGGTCGGGCGGAATCTCTGTCACCTTGCTGTCTTGGCAGAGGAGGACCCTGTTAGAGCAATGGCACAGCCAATGACGACATCCTGTCCCCGAGCTCAGGAACGCCAGCAAGGAGACTAGGAGCAAGGCCATGCTCATTTATCCATCCACCTGTTTTCTTCCTGCAGGGGCGGCGAAAACCTCCACAGATTTCGCAAGCTCCTCCACACTGCTGGACAAGAGAGATCTGTCTGGAGGACAGGCAAAGTCACATGACCCACCAAGGGATGCTTTTTTTTTTTTTTTAATTATTATTATTTTTTTTTGGTCACTTCCAGGCAAGTAGAATTAATGTGTGTCAGTAGTGATTTCTGAAGCAACTTCAGCGTCTCCCTTATTGTTCAAGACTTTAGTTTCTATTCCTGGACCCAAGAACGACAGCAAATGGAACCTTGGTGCACATTTGGAGTAATTCACATTATTTTTCTGCACAAGGGGTCCCTGCTGGCCACCACTCTCTTCTCCTCGGTGACATAATTGGCCCTCCCCCTAAAGGACATCCATATGACACATCCCTAAGAAGGGGCTGGCACTAGGGAGGCAGGACCTATCTTCAGCGTTTGGCATCACAGTGTTCCTGTGACCACCCTGACACAAACCATGCATCTGGGCTCTGGCCATTGATGCTCTTTCTTACCTGATTAACAACCTGAACTAGCATTATGCAGACTTCGGGGAGGCGGGCTAGGAAGCACCAGGTCTCTGCAGGTGGGAGACACTGGTGACAGACAGTTCTTTGCAGAGACAACTCACTTTGTGACCTCAGGCATGGGCTGCTTCTTATGAGGCTATGGGAAATGTCACGGTGTCCACCAGTCATGCCTAGTCTTTCTGGCTTCCCTTGTCTTTCCTTTCCAGACTCTGAAAACCCTGTCCTTCCTTTTTGGGCCGCCGGCACTAATAAATTTATCGAGTTTATACTTTTAATTTTAGGTTTTCCTTGTGGGTGACACCCTTGATATTTGCAGTGGCATTTTCAAGCTCAGTAATAAAGGGGTTTGTGGAATATTTGGCGAAAGTGAAGTGGCTTCCTACTTTCAACAAAAAGCATACACGTCTCTAAGATCATGCCTACAACTTACTACCTGCTAAAATTACCTTCAATACGGTGGTTGTATGTATCAAGCTTTGTCTCATGAAAATGGTTACACACACACACACACACACACACACACACACGCACACGCACACGCGCACACACGTATCCTATCCTTCCTTCTATCTCCATTCTCTGACTTACAATGAATGGATTAGATCACTTTCAGGAGAACTGATGCAAGGGATTTGAGCAGGGTGGGTGTGATCTGGCTTCCACTTGAACGGCTCTAATTTTGTGATGGGACGTTGTAGCAGTATCAATATGGACTCTATACTATTAACAATTTTGACTAAGAAGAATAGTTAAAAGAGTTCACTCGATAACTCATCCAATTATCATCTTTCAGGTGTAGAAGACAGTTCAGTCAATGAAGGCTTGTGTTTACTCTAAACTACGTACAAATAACTTCAAAGACAAGAATAGTATTTGTCACATCTCACCTGTCCTGCTGGCCAGCAACCTCTACTTAGATTTTTAGAGATGTCCAGTTGTGACCAAATCAGTCTTTGTATAGTGAACAATATTATTAAAATTGAAATTTGATTTTAAATTCCACTTTGTAGTGGCAATGTATAAATAATATGTATAATAACAAATAATTTATTATGCATGGCAATAAACAGTGTGAGGTGAAGACAGAGATGACAGACTCTGCCCTATTTAGTTGATGGAGCCCACCTTATCAGTTCTTTACAACCTAATGCACGGAGGTGCCATTAATCTGAATTTTGAGCTTGTCATTCACTTTATTTATAAAAGTTAATGTTGTCACTAAAAGTCTGTCATTTAACGTTTGCTCTTTGGGGGTTTATAGGAACTCGGTGAGTAGTTCTTGTGCTACGTGACATTTCACACTACTTCACATTCCAAAGAGTCAACTGTGTAGTTAGGCATGTCTTAAGTCATAAAAATAGTCTCCTACGTTATATTCTTTTCGAAAAAGTTTCATAATTTTTCCTCTATAGCTTTTAGCCTTTGACTTATCTAGTTTCAATAATTGTGCATGATGAGAGTCAGAGGTCAGTTTCAGTTTTTATTTAATGGCATAATATTTTATCACACAAATCACCAATGGTGCTAGGGATTTTTATCAAATAGACTCTTTCCTAATCTATAAAGCTATCTTCTCATGTCTCAAGTAACTTTTGTGTGGGTCTGTGTGTTCTGGTTCATCTAAACTGTTAAAATTAGCATTCTACAATGTCTTAATTACTCAAAATTTAAAGTAAGCTTTAATAAATCATAAGAAATACCTCTAACTTAGTTCTTACAGGAGAATTTGGCCTAATTTTATCTTTATGAAAGAATTTTAGAATTAATTTATTTGACTACTTAAAAAAGAACACTTATAAAATTTTATTAGAAATTACGTTGATTGGCAGTTTCACAGAATTACTTTCCTATCTAGGAATATGATGTATTCTCCATGTTCTTAAAGGATTTC
Source organism: Peromyscus melanophrys (assembly GCA_902168415.1). Taxonomy (NCBI): domain Eukaryota; kingdom Metazoa; phylum Chordata; class Mammalia; order Rodentia; family Cricetidae; genus Peromyscus; species Peromyscus melanophrys. The sequence continues at coordinate 54,082 of CABHPR010156203.1, forward strand.
TTTCATGTTAATTCCATAAAATGTTACTGTTTTCCACACGTCTTAATATTTTAAGCTTATTTCTATTATGATACTAATATTCAAATCATGTTTCATGTTTATCTCTCTTTTAAAAAATACAAAATGAACATCAGAAAAGACCAATAAAATGAAAAAATATGTAGCAAAACAAAACTTCAGCATGTTCATTTGTGATGGCCAACTACTCCTGGTCATGGACCTGTTCTGGAATGTAATGACATCCACAGTGACACTTGACTTGAGGACAGTATTACCAGTGAGTGTCAATTATAAATACTATGGTGCCTTTATTACTATAGCTCTGTAATAAAACTTGAAATCTGGGCTAATGGTACCCCCAGCAGTACTTTTATTATTCAGGATTGATTTAGCTATCCTGTTTTTTTGTGTTTCCATATGAAGTTGAAGATTGATTTTTCAATGTTGGAATTTTGATGGGAATTGCACTGAACCTGTAGATTGTTTTGGGTGAGATGGCCTTTTTCACAACATGAATCCTACTAATCCATAAGCGTGAGGGATCTTTTCATCTTCTGTAGTGGTTTCAATTTCTTTCTTGCTTAAGTTTTTATTAAGCAATTTTTTCATTTTCTGGTTAGGGTTATCTCAAGATTTCTTTTAGGCTATTATGAAAGGTGCTCTTTCCCTGATTTCTTTCTCCACATTTGTCATTTCTATATAGGAAGGCTACTGATTTTTGTGTTAATTCTGTATTCTGTTTTATCAGTGATAGGAGTTTCTTTGTGAAATCTTTAGGTTCTTTTATGTATAAAATCATATTATTTGCAAATAAAGATATTTTGACTTCTTCCTTTCCAATTTGTATCCTCTTGGTCCCCTTCAGTTGTCTTATTGGTTTAGGTAAGACTTCAAGTACTATATTGAATAAGTAAGAAGAGAGTGGACAACTTTGTCTTGTTCCTGATTCTAGAGGAATTGCTCGCGTTCATTTACTTGGAATACCTCTTTTGATCTGTTTACTCTAACATGATGTCTATCCTTCATGGTGAGATGTGTTTCTTGGATGCAGCAGAAAGATGGCTCATGTTTTCTATTTCAATCTGTCAGTCTGTGACTTTTCAGGGAATTGAGACCATTAACATTGGGAGTTAATGAGCAGTGTTACTTATTCCTGTTGTTTTACTGTTGTGTAGGTTCCCTCATTTATTTGATGAACTTTTCTTGAATAATTTATTTCTTCTTGTGCCATCTTGAGTGTAGTTAACTTCTTTACACTGAAGTTTTCCTTCTAGTGCCTTCTGTATAGCTGAATTCGTAGGTAGAAAATTATTCAAATTTGGTTTTTATTATAGAATGTTCTCTCCTCCTCCTCTTCCTCCTCCTCCTCCTCTTCCTCCTTCTTCTTCATCAATTATGATTGATAGTTTTGCTTAGTATAGTAGTCTGGGCTGGCATCTGTGGTCTTTCATAGTTTATAGAGCATCCTTCCAGGCCCTCCTGGCTCTCAGAGTTGCCACTGGGAAGAAAGGTGTTATTCTAAAGGGCCCACCTTCGTAAGTGGCTTGGTCTTCTCCTCCTCCAGCTTTGACTGTCCTTTTACATTCTGTACATTTAGTGTTTTGATTGTTACGTGTCCTGGGAACTTCCTTTTCTGATCCTGTCTATTTGGTGCTCTGTATGCTTCTTGTACCTTGACAGGCATCTCTTTCTTTAGGTTGGAGAAATTTTCTTCTATGATTTTGTTAAAAGTATTTTCTGTACCTTTGGCCTCAGTTTCTTCTTCTACCTCTATACCCATTATTCTTAGATTTGGTCTTTTCATAGTTTCCAAGATTTCCTGAATATTTTGTGCCTGGATTTAGAAAGTATTTACCATTTTCTTTGAGTGATCTACCTATTTCTTCTACCTTGTCTTCAAGATCTGAAATCCTCTCTTCTAGACCTTTTATTCTTTTAGTCTTACCTCTAAGGTTTTTGTTTGACATCTTAAGTTCATTTCCAGTTTTATTTCAGTTTGAACTTTCTTCAGTGATTCCATTTCTTTGTTAAACTCTACTGTCTTGTCTTGAATTATTTTAATTGTTTCATTTCCCTGTTTTCACAGTCTTCATGAAGGCATTTATCCATATCCTCTTTAGGTTCTTGAACATATTCATAACGGCTATTTTGAAGTCCTTGTCTCAGGCTTCAGCTGAATTGCTTTCCTCAGAGCCTATTGCGATAGGGTCTCTGGCTTCTAGAGGAGGAACGTTGTCCTGGCTGTGTTTGCGTTTTTTACACGGAGATCTCGGCATCAGGAGTTACGATGTTTAAACCGTTTCTTGGTGTAGTTATCTGTTTCCATCTTTGTGGGTTAGTGTTCCATTCTTTGATCACTGTCGCTCAGTCTGGATCTGAGGCAAGTGTGGCGGCTGTGGGGTCCCTTGTAGACAGAGCTTCTTCAAGTGGCATAGCAGGAAGGAGGTTGGTTCAGAAAAAAGACTGATAGTTAGGGCTGGGGTAGAGCTCGGAGGTCCCTGGGTTCACACGAGGAGTCAGAGTCCCCAGCGATGGGGTTTGGAGGAGACGCTGTGCAGGCGGGCTGCAGCAGTACGGTGATTTCCTTCTTTTTAAAATGAACTTAGTCATTGGCATTGTATCACAACTGCTGACAATTTGTTCTCTCTGGTTTAGCTCCGTCGGTGCGTTTGGAGGGACTGGGATGTGTTTAAGGGTGGAAATATATGTGGTTGGCTCCCTAAAGCATCTGTACAGAGTTGCATTCTTCTCACAGAGTGGGGACAAAGGCTGCTCCTAACAGTCAGAGGAGGGGAACAGCTTTTGTGGTAACAGTGTCTGGTACTCTTATTGCAAGCAGAAGGAGAAAAACAAAAGAAAACCACCCTCTAATGTAAAGGGGAATCGGATGCGAATTGGTGATGAACGTAAATTAAATTATTTATTACTGAGATTTGAACTCTGAACCCCAAAGAAAACAAATGTCATTTCCCCCACCATAAATGTCTCCCTCGACCTTCTTTATCATTTTCATTCTGTCATCCACTTTCCTTCCATTTATTCTGTTCCATGAAGAGCCTTTTGTAGAGCATGTTTACTAGTTCCTCCTTCAGTTAAAGAACACCTTATATATGGGACCTCCTCCAGGGTGTTCAGGCTTCTATATAGAACTCTTAGAGAGGAGGAAATACAAATGTAAAACCGTCATAATTGCTATTATTACCTTCAGAATCATCTTTAAAGGTTTCTCTTAGATTTTAAACAGCGCCACAGTGTCACAGACCTCAAATCACAGTGGTGAGTCTGTAGACATTGCTGTGCCCTGCTGAGCTTTGGGACTAAAGCGGTTTCTGCAGGCAGATTTGGACGGTTTCACAAAACTGCATCTAATGCCTCATCAGGAAAGGTCTGCCACAGGTCAGAGTTTGCCAAGCTTACAAATACGTCTGAGGGACTAATTTCCAAGGCAATTTTCTCCTTTCTGCATAGTCATGTGAAAACAACATCTCTAGCGTCCTTTGGTGAACTCCTGTGTATCTCTGGCTGCAGATAAAGCCAACCTAAGGCTTTAAGCAGCTGCACAATGGATACAATTCTCTAAGTAGAACCACAAATGAAGTGGAAGAATTTCTATCAGGGACTCTTCCAGCAAAAGGAAACAAAATATGAAGAGCATACAATAATGTTGTTTTCACTGTTGTAAAATTTTGAGACAGATTTAGTATGTACCAGCCACCCTCAAAGTATTATGTCTTAAAATAACCACTTAAAATAATTCACTATTCTAGGGATTCCCAGTTTGGTCTCAATTGGGCTGAGTGTTTTGAGACTTAGCCAAGGTCACGCCCATGTTTATAGTCAGCTGTGGCTCTGTGGTGGTCTGGTTGGCCTATCAGGGTTTCAGCTGGGCTGACAACCACTCTGGATTGGTTTTGTTCACAAGGTGGTATTCCAAAAGACTCCAAATGGTCACATCATCAATTTTGCTGTAGCTAATTAGGTCATAATAAAGGAACAAATCCATACTAGATTCAAGATTAGGAGATCAGGGTCTACTTCGGGATGATAAAAATCCAATATCGAGCCAGGCGGTGGTGGCGCACACCTTTAATCCCAGCACTCGGGAGGCAGAGGCAGGCGGATCTTTGTGAGTTCCAGGCCAGCCTGGTCTACAGAGCGAGATCCAAGAAAGGCTCCAAAACTACACAGAGAAACCCTGTCTCGAAAAACCAAAAAAAAAAAAAAAAAAAAAAAAAAAAAAAAAATCCAATACCGCCTGGTAAAGCGGGCTGCAAACAGAGGTATAAATAATTGTGACCATTTTCATTAGTGATTTGTCTCTAGTACTGAAACGTTTTAGTACACCATTGTCCATGCTTTGTAATTTTAACTGTTTTTTCCCTCCTATTGTTTTTCAAAGTCCACATGAAAGCTAATAACACACTGACATTGATAATGTTGTAGATTAATTTTCAGATTTTATCAGTTTGTTAACTGATACTACTAAGTATGTTGCTATCCCAAGAAGAAAAAGAATGTAGGCCAGTTTTTTAAAATTACAACATTATAAATTGACCCAAGACATTTATTTTTAGTCCAAAAAATTATTTTCTGTTTCTGCTTAATAAAAAACAAATTCATTTTTACTTCACTATATTATTATAAAAGTAAGAGCATTTATTTATTTGTTAATATATACTTGATTTTTAGATATTAGTCTTTTTAAGAAATATTCTACTTATGTTTTGGATGATAAGGATAGAAAGGATTATGTACAAATAGGAAGCTACATATGTAATAATATATCTGATGTATGTATTGTATTATATGCAATATAATCATACTACTCCACAATAAGCCACACATGATTGGTGGTTCATGGCACAGCTTTTCCACACTGAGACAGGACCATTATATAAGTTGTGATATCAGTGAAGTCTGTTGAACTGAGCAGTGTATAACGTACAGCTGTACCTGTCAGCTTTGCCAGAGGGACTCATATGGGGACCAGCAATGAGTGCTGGATGCTGGAAGGGCAAATTTAGACTCTGCCATGGAGGCTGAGGAAAAGCATTGGTAGAGTATGCAGTATGGGGAGGTGGTCAGGATTGTCATATAGGACTGAACTCAAGCCAATGTGTGTATTTCAAAGGAGAAGCAGTATGCTGGTATTTGCAGACCCAAGCTCTGGTCATAACTTTGTCACTATCCCAACATCTCAGGATGTTTAGAATCATCTGGAAGTCAGTTTCTTTTGCTCTGAAATGGAGGTGTGAACACTTATGGTAATACAGAATGATAGCAGGTGTTAGTGCTGTGAGAAAGCCTCACAGGAATGTATGATATTCTCCTCCTAGCTGTCATGATGAAAGAGAGAGGCAGCTAGCCCATCACCATGAGAATAAAGCTTCGCTCTTATTGTTTTGATAGTGCCTTATGTTGTGCACGCTGGTCTTGAACTTCTATATAGTCAAGGATAACTTTCAACTCTGATCTTCCTAACTTCTGTAATGCTGGGATCACCAGTGTGTGCCACGACACCTAATTTTATGCAGTGCTGGGACTGCACTTGGGTTTCATGCATGATTTGCAAGCACTCTACCATCTAAGCTACATCCCTGGCATTAATTTTGCTTTTGTTTAGTGAGAGTATCTGACATAGCTCAGATTGGACTCAAACTCACTATGTGGCCAAGGCTAACCTTGAACTCTTGGTCCTCCTGCTTCTACTATGCAAGAGATGAGATTACAATCATGTGTTACTATGCCTAGCGGAGAGTAAATGCCTTATGGAAATTTCGTACTTTTTTATGAGGTAAAAGGGCATATGACAATTTGAGACACATGGTTTTTGGGCTTCCATACACTGACCCTTTGAATGACAGCATATGCCTCCCCTAACCTGCACTTCCCTTTTGGACTCATTCTCTACTGAGGACTTGTGGAGGTCAAGGCAAAGCTTTATTGGCAACTGGGTGGGGCGGGGCGGTCATTCAAGACGGTCTCATCATGTATCTCTGGCTGTCCTGGAACTCATTATGGAGACCAGGATGGCCTTGAACTCACAAAGCTCTGCCTAACTCTGCCTCCTAAGTGCTGTCTTGGAATTAAAGGCATGGGCCGCCTTGCACAGCCCAAGGCAAACTTACGTGAATAGAGTGAAAAGATGTCTTCCCCAGCTTGTCCTTGACTGCTTTGGATAACAGAGTGCACAGGAAACTCCATATCAACAGAAAGAGTTACTACAATGGCTAGTGATAAGCAGAGGAAGGTGATCTTTTCAACTTCCTGGGGAATTCAGTGCTCCTCTGAGTGAACAAAGTAGATTTTGAAATTCATGATTAGCACAAGGTCTCATGGAAAGTCTCAGTCTTCTTCAAAAATAGAGTGAATGTGAATGCATTTGAGACAGAGGAAGTCATCTCTAGGAGAGTTCATGCTTGACATGTCAAGGCTTCATAGTAAGCAGAACTGGGCGGTGGGGAGAGACACCCATATACCAGTGAGAAGGGTAGGAACCATGGAAAGTTTCACTAAAGATCCAGGGTAGATGGAAATTCTCCACAATCCTTGTAGTGGAGTTAACAGTAATATGCATGTTCATCCACTGTCCACCAGAAGTCCAACCCTAGGAACTGATCCATACACCCAATGTCAGCAAGAGGTCCAGGTCCAGGAGTTGACACATATATCCAATATCTGCCAAAGGCCTGGCCCTAGAAGTCAACATGCACCAAAACCTAGTGTGCTGGCCTTTCCTTTGGAGAACCCAGACATTTAGCTTTAAAAACATGAATGAAATACATGGCAGTTCTTATTTCATTGCAATATAATGAAATAAAATGATAGAGGCATGGGTGTTCAGTTTTCCAGCATATTTAGTTCTTAAACCCACCTACACCTCCAGTAACCCCTTACTTAAAGTGTGTTCAGTATATATGCAGCTTCAATTGAATGTACCAGCTTACACTTATATTCAGAACATATCAATATCTTGGGGTAGCGTTTTCATTTAGGAAAGCACCAGTATCAGTTGTCACCACTGTGACTGACCCTATAAGCCAATGGTGCTAGGCCTATTTTCTGTTTTTTACACTTCAGGATTAAGAATAATAGTGTGCTGTCTCTGTTCCCCCAGACCCAATCACTCAGTCTTGTCCCTAGTGCTGCAACAGATCACACCTGCATCCTCCCTCCTCCCTGCCCACATCTCCTGCGGATCCTACAGACCATCCTCCTCTAACCCCATCCTTTCACTCATCACTATAACCCAGCCCTCAACTCCGAAGGCACCCCCTGCTAAACAGGCCATACCTACCAGGTAAGCTGCCTGCAAACCTTCTCCTCTTCCTCTGTTCACAGACCTTCTCCTCTTCCTCTCTGTGACCAGTGGTTCTCAATCTTCCTAATTCTGTGACCCCTTAATACAATGCCTCATGTTGTGACCCCCAATTATAAAATTATCTCATTGCTACTTCATAACTGTAATGTGCTACTGTGATGAATCATTATGTAATATCTGATATACAGGATTGTAGATGTAACCAACTGCCTTATTAAATAAGAGACACAGAGCCAATGTAAAGATGAAAGCCAAAGAGGTCAGAGCTAAGAGTCTTACCCGCTTTCCGCCAGCTAGCCTCTCCGAAAAGGGACTACTTCCTGTGCGTTCGCCTTTAAATAAAAGTTCTCGTTCTTCCTTCTCATTGGTTGTAAACCCAACTACGTGACTGCCTCGTAACTACCTCTCTGTACAGACCTCCAAGTCTTCTATGGTTGGTATTGAGATTAAGGGCGTGTGTCTCCAATGCTGGCTGTATCTTTGAACACACAGAGATCTACCTAGCTCTGCCTGCCGAGTGCTAGGATTAAAGGCGTGCACCACCACCGCCCTGGCTTTCGCTATGGCTTGCTGATAGCTCTGACCCCTAGGCAACTTTATTTATTAACATACAAATAAAATCACATTTCAGCACAAATAGAATACCACTATATTTCCCCCTTTCTAATTTAATAAAAAGAGAAAAAAAAAAGAAAGTTGTACCTAATATAAGAAAAACTATATACAAAAGTACAATAACTATATACAATATATACAAGTGATGAATACCTAAACAATGTCTAGTCCATTTGTATTTGACAAATTCAGAGAAAATAATTCCATTACTTATCCTATTTTGGCAAGTCCAAAATGTACCTAATTCCTTTCTATCCTAACTAATCTTCAACTATAATTAATTAATCTTTAAATATAACTAACTAAACTTCAACTATAACTAACTAATCTTCAACTCCCTCAGAGACCCAAGAAGGAAATAATACCTAACAAAAATAAAAACAGGAAGTGCATGCAAGCAGCTTCCAAAAAATTGTGAGTTGACAGAAACAGCCAGCTGCCTGGACAGTCACCTGAGGTTTCTCCGCAGTGTTGGGGCATCATCTTCAGCCTATAGGCTTAGCGTATCTGACAGACTCATTTGTGAAGTAGGACGTACACAAGGTCAACAGTTCAACCTCACCTTGGGTGAGAGCAGTCCATGTACCAGAAATACCTGAATTCCACTAGTGTCATGTCATGATTCAGGATTTTAAATTCTGGAAATTGTTGATGGTTTTTTAATTCAGCTGTCCATTCTTCTTGACCGTGTATGTGTGGCTTCATCTCAGCATCCCGTTCTTCTCCACATCCCTCTATTAAATGCCAGTCTGCTATTGAGAGGCGTGAGCTTAGTTATTCTTCAAGAATAACTGTTTCAGCTGCTGTTCCATTGCACATCAGAAGCCATCGGCTCACTGCCTGTTCAGCTGCCTTCGAAGAAAAGGGCACTGTACCTTTTCCGGATTGCAAAGGCCACTTCAGGGATGGTGCCATATTGTCCTGGCCTCAGAGGATGCCTTTTGATAAAGCCATAACCACATTTGTTTTGGCAAGAATCATTAGTCCTTTGTTTCGTGTCCTGTCTGTCCATTTTGTCCTGTTGTCAGCAGTAGATTCGAGGATACTTTGTTGTCCAGTGGCTAACATTTGCCACAATGAAAGTTAACTCCATATGCAGTTTCTTCAATGCCCATATTCTCTCTGAAGTAGATTGGTACTGCCAGGAGCCGACATGTCTCATAGTCATAACAAAAAAGAAAAATTTTCTAAGTTATTAAAACATTTTAAATGCCATATTCTGTAGATCTCTGAAGGGTTTGAAGATGACCTGTCTATCTACAATATATCTGCTCCATCTAGAAAACATACTTAATATGACTACAAGTTCTATTGTAATGTCTAACTACTAACTTTCATTTCTTTATATCCTAATAGTTGGTAATAATAACATTCAAGAATCAGCAATTTGCATTATTTTGTTAAATGAACGGTATAAGTACAATTAGAAATATACGTATAGCATTTTCTAACAATATCAATTTCAATATTTATAATTTGTATACAACATAAAACAATCCAATCCAATGTAAAGTATTTAAAACTAGTAATTGTCTTTTTCTTTTCTTTCTTTCTGTCTTTTTTTTTTTTTTTTAAACAAGAACCTTAAATCTAACCTCCTTTGCTTAGCCCTTTTCCTAACCCTTGATAACCAGTTGTAACCAACCCTTCTAAACAATGAAAATTATCCCAGACCCAAAACCCATTAAAAGACCAAAAAACCACCCGTCCCAAACCACCTCTTTGGGAATGTGGGCGTCGTATTCTTAAAATTGCTTCCTGCTGGGTATGGGCGAAGGTATCTTTGTTCTGAAAAGAAAAATTTTAGGTTAATTGTCAAATTCTAGGAAAAGTAACTATATCCTTCATTATCCAGTCTGTGTATAATACCAAAGTTCAGGATTTATGTCAAGTCCTTATTCAAGTAGTCTTTGAGACTGGATCATCTCAGTCAGCCCTCTCAAAATTGTTCTGAGCACTTTGTAGTTCAAAGCTGATCTGTAGATGATGTTTGTCAGCTTAGTGATGTTATTATTGTCCACGTGGAATTGTTGTTGTTGTGGGGCCCCATCTTCTTCCTGGAGACTTCAGTTGATGTTTGGCCTGGCCGTGAATTCCTGCAGAAAACTGATAAGAGACTCAAACACAAAGACATATATGCAGCTAATTGAAGCCTTTTTTCTTTCTAGAATTAGTTAGTACTCTATATGACCATTCATATCTTAACAAAGTTTAAAATGTATATATATCTCTATATATATTAGTCTTGTAAATTTTGATATAAAATTCATACTTTAAGAACAGTTTAAAGAATCAGAATAGAATCAAAGAGTTGAGATTAGTAATAGAATAGTCCCTTAATTAATTTGGTTTTTTATTTTTTCTGTCCCATAGCAGAAGATGGCTCTTCTTCTGGCATGATACAGGGAGTTTGCATTTTCCTTTTAACAACATGCTTGAGTTTAAAGAAGAAGAGAGCCATTCTCCAACTCTAAAGTCAGCTTTAAATTTTAATTGAACTGGGACTATTGGAAGATCAATATTGTTAAATTTTTAGAGAAGAGTAGAAACAAACATTTAGGAAGACATAAAATTTTTTAGATGATATACCAATAGGCCATTTTACTCTGTTTCCTGGGATAGATGGTTTGTCCCTTTTCTTCAGGTGTCTCATTTGTCCAGTGTTCTTCAGATTCCTTAACCTTCATTCTCCTAAAAGACAAAAACAAAAACCTTTCCCCAAGACTAATTTTGGGGATGTTCCTTTTGGCAAGTTATTATCTGATTAAATGAAAAAGCATGTGTTAATGGTATAAGTTAGTTTAAATTGGATGTTCATGCTGGTTGATGAACTATCACCTCCTCTAATTAAGAGATCTCTCTTGTTCAAATCGAACCTTTATCAATTTTGATGGTACCCACAGCTTATCTTCTCCTGTAGAAACAAAAGCAAAACCTCGTCCCCAACGTAACACATACCCTGGTTTCCATTCTGAGGTCAGCACATCCTTAAAGTATATAGGTTGATTTAATTCTGTAGTTTTTTCTATTATCCAATGTCTCTCCGCAGCTGTTGTTCCTTTCTCATTGGCATTGAGAAAATTCAAAGTTAATAGAGCATTATGCAGTCTATTTCTGGGGGTTTTTGTTACCCCTTTCTGTTTATTTAGCATATCCTTTAGAGTTCTGTTTGATCTTTCTATAACTGCTTGACCTGTAGGATTATGTGGTATACCTGTAATATGCTTTATATCGTAATAAGCAAAAAACTGCTTCATTTTAACAGAGGCATATGATGGAGCGTTGTCAGTTTTGATTTGTGCAGGTATACCCATGATGGCCATAACTTCTAACAAATGAGTGATTACAGAATCAGCTTTTTCAGAACTCAAAGCAGTTGCCCATTGAAATCCTGAATAAGTATCGATTGTATGGTGTACATATTTCAATTTTCCAAATTCTGCAAAGTGAAACACGTCCATCTGCCAAATTTCATTCCTCTGAGTACCCTTTGGGTTACATCCTGCTGGTAATGGCGTTTGATTGTAGAAGGAACAAGTAGGACATTTCTTTACTATTTCTTTGGCTTGTTGCCAGGTTATGGAAAAATCCTTTTTTAAACCTTTACTATTGACATGATGTTTTTTATGAAATTCTGAGGCCTCCAGCACATTTCCTATCAATAATTTATCAATCTCATCATTACCTTGTGCTAGAGGTCCTGGCAGACCAGTATGAGATCGAATGTGAGTTACATATAAAGGATGACTCCTTTTCCTGATGGTATCTTGTAATTGAATAAATAGTGAAGTTAATTCTGAAGCATCAGGGATAAATTCAGCAGTCTCAATATGTAATACCACTCTTTCAGCATACTGAGAGTCAGTCACTATGTTGAGAGGTTCTGAAAAATCCATTAATACCAACAGAATAGCATACAATTCCGATTTTTGAACTGAATTATAAGGACTTTGAACCACTTTACTTAAATTTTCTGATTTGTAACCTGCCTTTCCTTGTTTGTTGGCATCTGTATAAAATGTACGAACTCCAGATATGGGTTTTTCGCGTACAATTCGAGGCAAGATCCAGTCAGCTCTCTTTATAAGACCAATTCTATCACTTTTGGGATATTTGCTGTTAATTTCTCCCAAAAAATTACTGCAAGCTCTTTGCCAAGGTTCACTTTCTGTCCATAATTTTTCAATGTCCTCCTTAGTCAAAGGTACGACAATTTCTGCTGGGTCTATTCCTGCTAATTGACGAAGTCTCAATTTTCCTTTCCAAATCAAGTCAGAGATCTTTTCCACATAAGTTTTTAATTTTTTATTTGGTTTATTTGGTAAAAATATCCATTCCAATATAATATCTTCCCTCTGCATTAATATTCCTGTAGGAGAATGCTTAGAAGGTAAAATAACCAAAATGCAATCCAGCTTTGGATCAATACGATCCACGTGTCCTTCATGTACTTTCTTTTCTACCAAGGCCAATTCTTTCTCAGCTTCAGGTGATAATTCTCTTGGACTATTTAAGTCCTTGTCACCTTCTAAAGTTTTGAACAAATTATTCAGTTCATCATTTTTTACTCCAACAATAGTTCGTAGATGAGAAATGTCTCCAAATAATCTTTGAAAGTCATTAAGAGTCTGTAGTCTATCTCTCCTAATTTGCACCTTTTGGGGTCTAATTTTTTGTAGCTCTATTTTATATCCTAAATAATTAATAGAGTCTCCTCTTTGTATCTTTTCAGGAGCAATTTGTAATCCCCAGCAAGGCAAAATTTTCTTTACTTCTTCAAACATTCTTTCTAAAGTATCGGCATTTGAGTCAGCTAGTAAAATATCATCCATATAATGATAAATTATAGATTTAGGAAACTTTTTACGTATCACTTCTAATGGCTGTTGTACAAAATATTGGCACAGAGTTGGACTATTCAACATTCCCTGTGGTAGGACCCTCCATTGAAATCTTTTAACCGGTTGAGAATTATTATAAGTAGGCACTGTGAAAGCAAATCTTTCTCTGTCTTTTTCTTG
>CABHPR010156204.1:0-20917 GCA_902168415.1 Peromyscus melanophrys
CACCTGTTATTTATACCATGCTCTGACCACACGAACACTGTGGACACTGTACTTTACCAGGCTCTACAGCTTCAGAGGAGGCTTTGCAGTCAAATGCTGATCTCAGTGGCCTGTTTCTCATTTCTCCACTGTTCTTCCTGCTTTGTCCTACTTACTAGGCCTTCGTCTCCTTAAGATTACCTGATATTCTTATGTCTAAATCAACCTTCACTGGAACCCTCCAGGATGTTTCTATTTGGGTAAAATGACACTTCTATATTCTTATATGAACGTGTATTTGTCATGTTGTTAATTGTCTTCAGTATTGAAATTGTCATAACTAAACTGAACACCTTGAGCATAAAAATGTATTTAATCACTGAGTATCATAGTCTATCATGGTGACTACCTTCAGAAATCCTTAAAATTACAAACATACACACTGTGATAATGAGTAAATCATTAAATGAATGGACAACTAGAGTTCTAAGGAATAAAATTAAATAATGTCTGCTCAGATAATAATTACTGTATTTTTCTCAGCTTCATCCCCACAGCCTCTGCCTTCTGACATCCTTTCTTTCTGACCTGGAAAACGCAGGAATAGAATCTGGTCTTCTAACCTCTACCTTCCTAATCAGTTCTCTGGACTCTGCTTGAAAGTGACTTTATCAAATGCCAACTCTATCCTCCTCCGTTGATTTCCCATCCACTTTAGGTTGAATATCAAACCCTAATCATGGCAACATAAAGTCTTGGGAATCACTAAGGATATTAGAGATACACAATGATATGTCCTTTGTGCACACACAACTTTCATATGCATGTAACTAGTGTAAGTGCACATGCTGGACACTCAATATAACTTAATCCTCACGGCAACTCTGAAATCTTGTCCCATTCTGTGAAGGATGCCTTGTTCAAAGCCCTGCCTTCCTTCTGCTCTAGCTCTTTTGTTTAGTATGTGCCAAGGAACCATTGACATTCTTTTTAAAGTCACTAGAATATTTCTGTACATAATTTAAGATCTTTTGGTATCACGGTCTATGTGTCTTGTGTTCTTACGCATGTACTTTGACTTCTTTGCTCTCTCCCTTCCCTCCCTCCTCTCCACCCTGTCTCCCTCTCTCTTCTTGGTATGTGCTTCTGTAGCTCATTTTTGGATTATTCCTAATTATTCTTTCAGAGCAGAGGTTTTCAACCTGTGTGGTCTCGACCTTTCACAGGGATCGCATATCAGGTGCCCTATATATTAAATATTTACATCATGACTCATAACTAGCAAAATTACAGGTATGAAGTAGCAACAAAATAATTCTATGGTTGGGGGTCACCATAACATCAGGAACTGTATTAAAGGGTCACAGTGTTAGGAAGGTTGAGAACCACTCATTTAGGGTATAGTTCAGTGGCCTCTTGTTTTTGGCAGCCACGCCTGAGGGCCTTTAGTCTGACAAGTGCTCTTATTCAGTGTTTACACAGGACTTCTGTGCAATTTGACTTTGCTTCCTGGGTTTGCTCTTTAAAAACAAAACAAAGCAAACCAACAATAACCTGTCAGTGAGTGATCTCTGTATCCCATAGTCTCCCCCCGCCCAAAAAATACTTTTCCAGAATGTGGGTTTGAGGGTGGGTTGTTCTGGGTCTTCTATAATCTGTGGCATGGGGAAGGAGGGACCCCTGTAAATTCAGAACTGAATTTTAAGAAGCTGTCGGTTTCTTAGTTTCTTCCTTTGCCTGGCTATGTCTGGAGACACGATGGAGAAGAAGGGGCCTGTTTGTAGTGAACCAACTTGCCAGCAGAAATGAGCCTGCCAGCACTTGCCCAGCAAGACATTAAGGGAGTCACATCTTGCCTGTCCTGCCAAGTCAGCCCCACAGACACAGGTTTGGCACCGCCACCTAACCTCTGTCAATCACAAAGTCACAAAAGATGTAAAGAGCTTACTGTTTCAAACAGTTGTGCTTTGGAGCTACATTTTTATGCAGCAAAAAGTAACCAACATATTCCCTCCTTGGTCTTTGATCTGCTCCAAGGGAATGCACCTTCTTTCTTCTCTGTTTTTCAACTCCTTTAAGAGTACTTTCTATGGAGTGGTGGTTAATAAATGTTTACTGAATTAAATCAATAAATTCAATTCTCATCAATTTGATTACCAAATACAAAGTATCCCTGATTTCATACTTCAGATTTTATCATATTTTTGGTTTTGGTGGTGGTGGTGATGGTAATGGTGTGTGTGTGTTTGGGGGAGTGTACATTTGTATGTGCATGTTCACATGCCTATAGGCATGCTGTGGAACAATCCAGATTACAGATGCACAGTAGGGACAGACTCAGACAAAAAGAGTCTCTAAATGGTCACTGTGTGTTCATATATATAAAATATATATATGCTAGGGAGATAGAAGAGAGAGCACATAAAAATAGTTTAAGAATAAAATAGTGAAGTTCTTTAAAAAGGAATAGAGTAATGAAAAATAATAAGCCACATAAAGATGGAAAATACAGAGTCTGGATACTGTATTTTATTGTATGGTTTTTACATTTTTTGACTACTAATGAACAAATGATAACTGATATGAGGCATTTGATTATGAAAGCTGCTAGATTAAACAAACCTGTATATTTTAAAAATATCTTGACTTCAAAATTTGAGTCAAAAGGTATGTTACTTTGGGGAAGAGGTTCTGCTTTTATTTCCACAGGAAATGAGAGGCTCTGGATTCATTCTGGGTTAAGAAAAGTTAGGTTTGATAGACAAAGACTCCCTGAAAAATCTCCAATGGTAACAGAAGGCCCAGACGATCCAACATTTTAGAGCACCTCTATTGCAGTTTCCTCTGAGTTCTGCATCCAGAACAACTTCAAGGCTACTGGCTGAGATGATCCAGCCTCACAGAATACTCCAGTCAGGATTTGACAAAAATCCTACACTTTCTCTTGGTCTCCCAAAGATTACCAGTGCCCACAATCAGCAGGGAGTAGTCTAGAGAACTATTCCCATATTCTCAAAAATAAATTATGAATGTTTGTCATTGTTTAGGGGGATTGATTAGAAGTTGTTATTGGTTATGGTCAGAACAAAAGCTAAACAAAGGAGATCAGATTCAGGAATCTTGTTCTAAAAAGAAAAAGGGGTATATAGAAATAGGATAAAAGGGTAGATAATTGAATCTACTTTAACCCCCAAAAACAACTATTAGTCTTACATATTTTACATTGGTATGAATTTTGGTTTATTGATACAAGATTAAAGTTAATTTTGTTACACTTTATGTATATTTCTATTGTTGTTTAGGGTATTATGTTTATGCAGTTCATTTAAAAATGTAATATATAAGAAATACAGATTAATAGTCATCACTAATAGCAAACTTATAATAACATTAGTTAGGTTTCCAAAATCATACAGAGATATATTTCAGATAGACAAGCAATCTTCAAACACTTAGAAGACCTACAGAATATGGCAGTTAAAATATTTTAGGAACTTAAACTTTTTTTGAGAGTAAGATACATCTGCTCGTGGCAGCACCAATTACCTCTAAGAGGATGATGGGCATTGAAGAAACTCCATATGGACTTTGTTTTCTTTTTGGCAAAAGTTAGCCATATGGGCAAAGAAACTGCTTTTGCCTCAGTTGCTGACAATGACTATCCAAACTGGACCAGCAGGACACAAAAGAGGTGACTGCTGAACTTTGCCAAGACAAGGTAAGGTAGGACAGTCCTTCCCATGCTTCACAGGAAAGTCTGTCAGATATTCTAGGCCTATAAGCCAAAGATGGATGCTCCAACATTGCAGAGAAACTTTGGGTGACTGTCCAGGCAGCCTGATGTCACTGACATTGGGTAAAATTTCATCCTTCTGGAGTCTTTGATGGAACTGTAGACTAGATAGTTGTTTTAATTTTTCTTAGTTACAATAAAAGGATAAATTATATATAAAGCTTTAGACTCACCAAGATAGGATGGATAATTAAATGTTTTCTCTGATTTTGTCAAATACAAATAGACTGGATATTGCAACTGTAATTCTTACTTGATAACTGTTTTTGTTGTATAAAATCTTGCTATGTTAAAGTTAAAACCTTCCTTTTTAATTAGACAAAAGGGGAAAATGCTGAGGAATAATCCTCTTGTACACTGTAAAGATTTGTCACTCAAATTGATTTAAATTAAATCAGTTGACATGACTCTGTTTACATATTTAAGGACACAATATGGTTTCCCTTATTATCTTTATATTGTTTATATTTTCATTGAAATATTATATTTACTATAGTATTTATTTTGTGCTTCCCCCATCCCTTATAAAATGTAATTTAATTAAAACATAAGTTAATGAGAGAAATGTTTTACTGTCTTTTCCTATTTGTATCCTTGATTTATCTCAAGTTCCTAGTATAGTACCTAGTATTGATGCTTGCTAGTTGGATTTCTTTATTTTTAGAGGCATAGGACACATGTGAGCTTTGGATGAGAATGGAATCCATAGGTTCATATGTTTGAATACTTGGTCGTCTGTTGGTGGAATTGGTTGGGAAGGATTAAGAGGTATGGCCTTCTTGGAGGAGTTGTGTCATTAGGGGCAAGCTTTGAGGTTTGAAAAGACTGCTACCCTGTGTCTCCCTCTATGCCATGTACTCATGGATCAAGATGTGAGCTCCTAAATATTACTCCAGCACCATACCTTCAAGCCTGCTGCCATGCTCCCCACCATGATAACCATGGACTCTAACCCTCTGCAATTGTGAGCCCCAAATCATTTATAGGTTGCCTTGGTCATGGTGTTTTGTCACCACAATAGAAAAGTAACTAAGAGCATACTGTGGAGAAAATGACTGTTTGGAGAGGACATGTATACTGTGGAGAAAATGACTGTTTGGAGAGGACATGTATGGTGCCTATATAACCCCAGGTAAGAATAGTTACTTCTCAGAATTTGGGCAAACTCTACAGAAGGAATCCCTAGGTAAAAATGAGATGAAGAATTTGAAAAACCATTACATCCTCAGAATAAAGGTGTTATCTATGTAGAAACTTCATTCTTTATCTACTACATTACAATCTTAGCTACAAAGACATTTTTAAGAAATTCAGTCTTTTTTTTTAATCTTGAGAATATGTAACTTCAAATAAATGTAAAGGATTCAATAAAGCTGGTTTGCCCTAACTATGCTGCATACCTCAGAGAAGGAAATCTGGAGGTCTAAACAAAACAAGGCAATATTTTTTATTTATTGTTTTTATTTTTTTCATTTTTCTTTATTAAGAAATTTTCTACTCACTCCACATGCCATCCACAGACCCTCCCTCCCCCCAGCTCTCTTTCCAAGCCACCCCGCATCTCCACATCCCCCAAATCCAGGTCTCCCATGGGGAGTCAGCAGAGCCCTGTATACTGAGCCTAGGCAGGTCCAAGCCCCTTCCCACTGCACCCAGGCAGTCTTATTATTCTGAGGTTTTCATTTAAATGTTAAAAGATATTAAAAAAAAACCACCAAAGACAACATGATGAAGAAGTATAAGTATTTAGCTTCTTCATTAATTTATACTACAAATGTGAAATATTTGCTGAATGAGTACAGTGAGTGAGTTTATCTTAATGGTGCTCTTTGACACATGATGGGTGAGAAAACTATCCTGGCATTCAAATCCTGAAAAGCACTTGTGTAGGAAGGGAGAGAAGAGCATTATGAGCCTGTATAATGTTCACTGATGCATCTGTAAGTGTGCCAACTTCAGAGCTCCTTGGACAAATAACAGTTTGTGTGAGATTCCCATTGGGGATGGTGGCTACTGCACTACACTTCCAAAAGATCACTCTTTCAGGGCACATGTCCAGCATTGCTGAAGTCAAACTGAATTTATTGTAAACTGACTCAAGGATGAAGATATTGTTCTAATTAGTTCCACATTCATGGAGTCATAATTCATAAAACCTATGCATACATGAAATATAGCTGCTTTTTATAATAGCAAATGTTTATTGTATTTATAGTTAGAATAGCATTCTGGTAGTGATATCATAAATTTATTGACATAGAGATTGTATCCTAAGTACTGTTGCATTTAAAAGAAACTGAAGTAGTGTTTAGAAAACCTGAAAAGCTATTACTAAGTCAACATTGAGATGTTTGCTCCATGTATCTGTAGGTATAAGGACAAATGGTTATAGATCATTGCCAGGGATTAGGAGCTGAACAAGGATAACACCAATAGACTTGCCAAACTGCACAGAAAAAGCTGATCAGGGCTTAGCCTTACACAAACAACTACAAGCAACTGAGGAAATTTTGGAGTGGGAAAGGTGGTTTTTCCCAGAGAAGAACACACCAATTGGCTGTCCACTGTCAAATAGCTAGCCTGAAAATATACATACAAGTGACATTATATAGACTGATCAGGTTATATTTAGGAATATATGAATATAGACAAATACGTGTATGTCTGCAATTACAATTAGTTAAATAAAAGGCTACAAATTTGAGGGAGAGCAGGGCGAAGAATATGGGAGGGCTCAGAGGGAGGAAAGGAAAGGGAGAAACACTGTATTAGATTAAAATCTCAAAAGTAAACTAAAATAAAACTAAAAAGAATTGCTGTAACTCCTCTAGTTATGTTATGTTAGAAACTACTTTGATTACCAAGGGAAATAATTATGCAATCATTAGAATTGTGTATTCTCAAAGATGCAGCAATTCTTCCAAGACAGAACAAAAAGATAAAGAAGCAACAGGGAAACATGCAATAGGATAAAAGAGTTAAGGGTAACAACAGAAAAAAAGGGGGCTGAAGAACTGCAATAGGATGTTGTAAACGTCAAAGTCTGTGAAATTAACAGTTAACAAGATGGTTCAAATGGAAGAAGAAAAGACGGCAGAAGCCTGATTGAAGAGAAACAATGAAAGAGACCAAATGCTTTTAAGAACTGTAGAAACTGATCCCTGGATGGTGAACCTCAGATCTCAACTGTCCATCATCTGAGGGTCGAGGAGGAGAGTGGTGGTTCTCCATAAATGAACCTTCCTTATGAATTTTAACATGATATCTCTACCACAGTATTATAAATGAGCTAAAAATGCTTGAATATTTCCCAATATATTTATAAAATATGACTGAGGAAGCAACTGCTATTTCTAAATCATTCTCTCTTTGAAATTTGTAAAATTTTCAAGAGACATATTTAATCTGATTAGTATGCCAAGTATCAAAAGAGAGATCATAGGATTTTCTAAAAAGATTAAAACAGGTTCAGTTTCACTCATATATTCAGCATGCTTTTATATATTAAAATTCAAATAGGCAGAGAGGAAAATATGTCAATATTATGCTGTCAAAGAATTAATTCACTTGGATTTTGGTAGTGTATATGCACATAAATATCATCAACGCCTAGAGTTAAATGTTTTAAATATTTGAAAAAAAGGTCAATGTGATACTAAAATTTAATTTACAGACCTGACTATACATAATTAAATTTGCCACATAAAATGCTGTCCATCATTCATTCAGTTTCCTGGCCGAGAAGCACAGTAACATCACTGCCTTTCATACTGATGCTGATACTCTTCTACAATGATAGTTTTCTTCCTTAGCCACTCCCCACTCATAACCCTGCATGAGTGTAAATGTTCAGTATTGAAATATCTCCTCAAACAGCCCATGTATGGAATGGTTGTTCTGCGGGTGGTGGTACTACTTTGTGAAGTTCTGGAAGTTTCTGGAGATAGAGAGGTTCTAGCTGGAGCAAGATGTTCATTGGAATACAGATTGTTCTCAGAGATATTTTGATCACAGTGTTAAAAAAATAAACAAACAGCAACAACAACAACAACAAAAACTAGTGAGTGGACATAGGCTAAACCCTCACCTGAATTAAATAAAGAGTAAAGGAAAATAATTGCCTTGCTGGATTATGGGCTAAATTAAAGAAACATTTTGTGTTGGCTAATTGTATGTCAACTTAACACAAGCTGGAGTCATCTGAGAGGAGGGAATTTCCCAAATGAGAAAATGCTTCTATAAAATCGGGCTGTAGGAAAACCCACAGGTGTAGCTAGAGTTTTCTCCAGTCCTGCCTGGCCCACGGTCAGGACAAATCTCTCTCACCTGCCAGTCCCGCAGCCGCTCAGACCCAACCAAGTAAACACACAGAGACTTACATTACTTATAAACTCTATGGCCGTGGCAGGCTTCTTGCTAATTGTTCTTATATCTTAAATTAATCCATTTCTATAAATCTATACCTTGCCATGTGGCTCGTGGCTTACCGGAGTCTTCACATGCTGCTTGACATGGTGGCGGCTGGCAGTGTCTCCCTCACTCAGCCTTCTGTGTCCAAGAATTCTCCTCTCTCCTTGTCCTGCCTACTTCTTGCTTGGCCACTGGCCAATCAGTGTTTTATTTATTGACCAATCAGAGCAATTTGACATACAGACCCACACACAGGGAATTTTCTGAATTAGTTGGTGGGGCTGCCCCTGGAATGGTGGTCCTGGGTTCTATAAAGAAGCAGGCTGAGCAAGCCATAGTGAGCATTAAGCAGCACCCCTCTGGACTCTGCAGCAGCTCCTGCCTCCAGGGCCCTGCCATGCTTGAGTTCCTGCCCGACTTTGTTCAATAATGAGCAGTAAGGTGGAAGCATAAGCCAAACTCTTTCCCCCAAAAGTTGTTTTTAGTTATGGGATTTCATAACAAAAGTAATAACCTAACCAAGACAACCTTTCTCTCTTAAATATCGGTTATGTCAATATAGCAATAGAAAGATGACTAATAGACTCACTCACATTAGTAAAGTGATAAGCAAATACATTGCTTTCCTAAATTTAATCATGTTACCTCTAATCTGTACATCCTGAAAGAGTTCATGTCATGCCCCAATGAAATACCTGTATTTTTTATAACTCACAATATCATGAAAACTTGCAAAAACTGTTCTTTCCAGACATTCTCTGCTGGCTGTTATTGTATTGTGATGATGAATAAATTAGTAGCTAATCACTGAATATTACAGATTATTTTCCTTCATGGTGGGGTATCTTTCTTCCAAAACTTACATTTTAGAATTTGTATGTAAGAGTCGTTATTACATAACACTAATGTATAAGGAACAGTTCCATTTCTGCAGTGGAAGGTTGGCATGTCTTTTTCAGTGACATACACTAAGCAATGTGATTAAATGGTTGGTTATATCTCCTGTTTTTAAAGAATTAACACTTATGAGTAACATAGATCATAGAAAGAGCAGCATACCTTAAATGATAAAATCAGAACACTATCACTACTTTCTATGGCACAAATGAAGTATTGTTGAAGGGCCAGATAATCCTGAGGAAAGTGAGTCTGAGATCTGTCTTAGCTGACTGCTCTGATTTGTTCAACTACAATGGAGTAAGTCAAAGGATCCAGGAAAATGATGTCTACAGTAAAGGGTTTTCACTAATACCATGTACAAATAGTTTTCTAATTATTCGTCTGTTCGGTGAGAATGTATATAGCCCAGGGGTGTGCTGTTTACTCCACTCTGCATATACTACAATATCATAAACATTTTGACAATATACTCTTTATTTCAGAAGTTCTTCTGAAGTGTCAGTAATAATTGTCAGTCACAGTTGGGTTATTTTCCTATAAGGACGACATGCTTGAATACATTTCATCCTAGTATATTAGCATGCTGTTAAAGTTATAAAATATCTACTTCATGTTCTTGGAACATATAGATAAGAAAAATATCCTTTGAAAATAAGCAAATGCCCAGCAATATGAATAATAGTGGGCATACAGCATACACTTTACTTGAGAACTGTAAAATGTTCAACAAATAAATAGTAGCAACACAAGCCAATTAGTATATATGTTCCCATGGTTTGTCTTTAGGCATCAACATTTTCTCCAGAATTGGAGAACTTGATTCAACTCTCATAAATTGTTGAAATATAATCCATTTATTCTACTCAAAGGGCTTGCTAAAATCACTCTAACACATAAAATTTTCCACAAAAAAACATCAGTTTTATTCCTTCCTGGTATTTTAACTTATATGTAATATATCATTTTCAAAACATAATATGTTCAATTTATTGAATAATAAAATACAATTTATAAAGTTACCAAATTTTATTAAATTTACTCAGTAATGCCAGGTGATCAATTAGAAAAGGATATTCACATAAGGATGCTATTATATTCTTTAGAAGAAATAAGAATGTGATCCTACAGTTATTTAGAACAGATACAACTTTAGAAAGCATGGTAAGGACTATCATGCCCAGTAGAGAACACATACAACTTACTCTCTCAAACATCCTCTGTCATCATCTCTTAAATCCATTTGAATATGTACCTATAAGCAGTTATTAATTTTGGAGGTTAAAACATTATAGTAAGAACTAATTACCAGTTTTTATCCTGCAAATAAACTTATGTCTATTGTTCTTTAGTTAAATACATCTTGTCTACCTGCCCATTGAAGTTCAAGTGATGTTACAATGTATTATATATTCAAGATGAAAACTATAAAACATTAGGCATTCTAAAAGTGAATACTTAATATAGTCTCATCAAAAGGAATGAGAGATTTTTATGCTGAAATTCATGAGCTTTTATCATTTGTGCTACTAACAAGAATTTTGGCATGCAAATAAGTTCCATGAAAAAAATCTCAATGGGTTGCTATGCACTATGAAGTGCAATAAAACTATAATGAATCACTTCTTTTAAATTAGAATACATACTCACTTACATCTGCTCACTACTGCATAGCAGAATAATTTTGAAAGAAAAATCTGTTGCCTAAATGTAGCTCACCACACCTAAAGCCTAACAATAGGTACAAAACCTGTTTGTGTGTACAGATGTGTGTTTGGAAGTACTGGTCGACAGGTGCCTACAGGTGTGCAGGCCAGAAGTAGATATTGGCTTTCTTCCTTAATAGATCACCACTTTATTTATGAGACACAGTCTCTCACTGAACCTGGAGCTGACTCTTTTGACTAGACTGCCAGATCAGGTGTTCTCAAGATCTACCTTTCTCTGACTTTGTCTTCTACCTCATCAATCCTGGGGTTACAGAAGGTAACTAACACATTTAGCCTTTAAGCGGGTAGTATAGATCTGAAGTCAGGTATGCTTTTATGTGAGTGCTGAGGAACCAAACTTAGGGCCACATATTTGCACAATAAGCACTTTACCCATTAAATCATTTCCCCAGGTCCCAAAAAAAATCTGATAGATTAGTCATCAAGCTAGAGGATTTTTCAGAACATTTGGGGTTTTTTTTAATTAAATTGAGGTCTTTGGTTGAATATCAGAGGAAATGTCAATATATTACCAAAAGAAAGTTGAAATGTCAAATCTGACATTAAGTAACACAGTTATTAAACTTGAAAAAATTTAAATATTCATGCATGTTTTCAAAATACAATATTTCAGAGTTTGATCTAAGCATAGTTGATGTCTATAAATAGAACCAAGCTTCACAGGATAAACTGATTTCCAATGTACATTCTAAACACAAAGTTAACACTGTGAAATCACAGGTACAATATATCACCTGTAACTCCTAGTGACATTCTGCTGTACTCATAGATCACAATGCTTTGCTCAGCCATCATCAGAGAAGCTTCTTCCCGAAGCAGATAAGATCAAATACAGAGACCCAGAGACTGACATTACACAGAGAATGAGAGACCCTGGAGCACTCTGTCCTAAATGGGATGTCATTATCAAAGCCCTCCCCTCAGGGCTTAGGGAACCCTGTCAAAGAGGAAGGAGAAGGAGTGGAAGAGCCAGAGAGAGTGGAGGACACTAAGTAAACAAGGCCCTCTACATCAACATGATCGAAGCATATATGAGCTCACAGAGACTGAGGAAGCATGCACAAGGGTTGCCTAGGTCTGCACCAGATTCTTTGTGTATGTATACATATTAGGGCTTCCAGCTTAGTGTTTTCATGGGAATCCTGAGAGTGTCATAAAGTGGGTCTCTGTTTCTTGTGCTCTCTCTTGGGCTCTTTTCCTTCTGTTTGTTTGTTTGTCCAGTCACAATGTGTTACTTTTGTTTTATCTTATCTTTTTTATTTTATTAACACTTAGAAGCCTGTTTGTTTTCTAATGAGAGACAAAAAGGGAGTGGATCTGGTGGAAGGGAAGGTGGGGAGAAATGAGGAGTAGAGAGAGAGGAAACCACAATCAGGATGTATTATGTGAGAAAAAATTTATCCTCAATAAAAGGAAATAAGTATGACAACTATGAAAATCTAGTCAACTTAGAGCATGAATTAAAATATACTTTATTGAGGAGTCATATGGTAAAGCATTCATTATTAGAAATGAATGATTCAGTTCTGAGTATTATCAGAGCAGTTCTCAGAAGATTTCAACATTTTACCACATTAAAATATAAAGTTCCTTATTTCTTTTTCATAATTAATGATTGACTAGCTTTATTTTTTCTGTTTATACAATTATTTCAGTTTTTACCTGATAAAAATATGGTCTCTAATTATACGTGTCTTAAGATTTCAAAGTTTTAAATTTGTTGAATTTTTTAGGAATTCTGGATCAAGAATATTAACATATTTTCATATAATTTGCATGTTAAGACTTTTCTTTTATTATCTTGTTGATTCTCAATGTTTAATTAAAAGCAGCCTGTCTTTGCTGGTGATGAGTTTTCATGGAATCCTCACTATGGCTCTCTAAAGTGGTCCACTATGCAAAGATTTTAGTTCTTTTTATTTGAAAAGGGGTTTAACATTGAAAAGTATTTTTGAAACACATAATATAAACACATGCTCCTTTTCCCAAGATAATATTCAACTCTTGCTCTAGAATATTGTTTGCATCTACTAGCCCATCTACACAAATAACTGAAAACTGTAATATAAAACTCTAGAGACTTTGTAAAAGTCAAAAAGTCAAAATATCTCATCTGTTTAAAGTGTGATTATGTAAAAAGTTTAAGCTTGCAACGTGAATCCAATAGATCAGCACTAACATACTAACATGTTTCAAAAATAATCACATGTTGAAGACATTATTCTAAGGATGCAGAATGAACAATACAGTTGATGTCCCTCCTACACACTTATATTCTGGTGGCATATGAAAGAAAACAAATAAAATACAAAAAATAAGTTATAAAAACGAGTACTATAGAGAAAAATTAAATTGAGGAGATATATAGGCATTGCAATCTACATAAAATGATCATTTAGGCCATGGAGAAAGGTGATATTTAAGCAAACTATTGAAGAAAACTGTGGGATCAGACGTATAGAGAAGAGAATTTTTAACAAAAGTCATACTAATCACAAAGAACCCTGAAGTCTCTGTACTTCTGGTATGATTTAAACGTGGCAAGGAAATCATATTTGTTGTGGCTTTTGTTGACTTTACACTTTATTATGAGAGGTGTGGAAACCACTAAAGCATTTAGCAAAAGAGCTATGTGGGCTGATTCTAGTTTCAAGGAGTCATCCTGACTGAGATTGGGTCTTAGAGTAGAGCTAGAGCCAGAAGTGCCAGCAGGGAACACAGACGTAAACTTTAATCACTAGGACAAATTATGGTTGTGGTTTGTGTTAGGAAGTACGTACAGATGTGAAGATAACTGCTCAGATTTGGACAGACTCTAAAGGTAGGATGAACAGCAATCAGAATTTTCTTATACACAAAATAATGGATTAGAAAAAGAGGGAAGTAGTGGACCACTGCCTAGAGTGACTAGAACAATGGAGATGAGTTTGATGTGGAAAAGTTTGCAGGGACAGTAGGTTTAATTTAATTATCACTGTGTAAAGATGAACTCAGTTTAATATGGATTAAATATTTTATTTTGGGTCCATGTGGAAATGCAAAATTGGCAGTTGTGTATGTACGTCTGGGTTGAAAGAGGATTCTGTTTTAGAGAAAAAAAAGACACTGTTGAATAGATGGCGTTTGAAGAGAAGTATAAATGATGCACGAAGAAAGTGACTGTAAAAAGAAATCAGATATTCAAGGAACCACAAATCACCAACAAGTTAATAGTGAAAAAGGGAAAGATCAAGACAAAAAGTGAGAATGAAAAGTTAGAGATGTAGAAGGAAAGTAGGAGGTGAGGAGAGAGCTGCTAACCTGTGAGGACCAAGCAGCGGAAGCCTGCTGTGGCTGCAAAGGCTTTGTAGGGTACAGAAAAGTCAGCCAGGTCTAGACTGTAGATGGCACTGGCAGAGAGGCTTAAACACAGAAAACAGCTACAAGTTTAAAGACAATATCTTAGTATATTAATTTATCTTCCCTCCTCCTACACCCAAAATTTAACAGTAAAACAGTAAGGCTGAATTATGCAGAAAAAAAATGTTGCTTATTTCTGAGTATTCTTGCAGTAATTTTATTTAAAAAAGTCATTTGAATTTTAATCAAGGTGAACAGCATGTATCTAGAACAAAATCTGGTCTAGCCTGAGTACTGTATAATACCATACATAGTGTCCAAAACTCAAAAAGAAAAAAAAAAGTGTGTTCTCTGTCATATACAGATCATATGTCTTTATGCAGAGAAGTGTGAGTGTGAGTATGGTCTACAATTCAAAAAGGCTATCAAGGTAGTTTATTAGGTTTTGTAAAAGGATGAAATGTAGGGAAAAACACACATGTTGGGGAAAATGATACAAATCTATTTTTTTAAATTTGAACTCCATAGCTTTTGTTTTTTCACTCTTTCCTTTTTCTTTCTTTTTTTCTTTTTTTTTAGTAAATATGTGAATTCAAATTTCTGTATATTAAAGTAGCAAGAATCATTATTTGTACAAAAGAACCCAACATGTCAACATGTGGCATTCCTTTGAGGCACTGACTAGAAACTGGGCTTGCTTCTTAATTCTATTTCCCGTTAGTGCAACAGGAACAAGACATCTATTACATTGATCCAGTTAGAAGTTATTTATTTTAAACCTTTGGGAAGAGAGATCTTTAACCTGAATTCTTTCTCCCTTTCCCCTCCTATTGAAAACTATATAGTGGTTTAACATGTAAACTATATTGTTATATATACAGAATGATTTTAAAATTAATAAAAAAATAATTGTGGAAGCTCGGAAACCACAGACTTAATAAGTCAGCAACAAGGGAGTTATAAATGGTGACCTTCTTACGTTAAAGCCATGCAGGGGTGCACAGAGTAACACTGGCCCAACAGCCATAAAACACTGTCACATGTCATCCTGTTATACACAGACCCCAAGGTACATTGAAACCTTGTATGTTATTAAGGAAAATTATTTCTTTAAAGGGAAAGTACAATAAATAAAAGATGATTCGTTGATTATTCAGAGACCGAACTCAGCATGCACTGGGCTTTAAACTAATCATTATTAATATGCTAATTTGCAGGAAAAGATGGAGACACTCCAATGGTGCAATGCTTTGGTAGAAAGTCAAAAGCCCCTAGCAATCACCAAATGGAAATTATAGAGCTGGGGAAAAGAAACGTCTGAAATGAAAATTCACAGAATGTCTTTAGCAGAAGCTTGAACATGGCTGGAGGAAGGGTAAATGGTTTTGAAGTTAGATGAAGGAAATGGCCTAAACCCAAGCACCACAGAAAAGGGGGATGTGGAAAGACACAGCACAGTCTAGATGGCCACTGTGTTGTTGTGAACAAACTATAGAAAGGCTGGCTGCTTGCAAAGGGCACTTCCTACCTGCTCCACACCCTACCACCCTTCCCTTGTGCAAGCACAGCTTCCCAACAGTGCAGTGAGCAAAGCGGAGTGTGGCCTGGAAGGAGCAGCCTCTATAGACAATGTAAATCTCACCACTCAAAGTTTCATTCACATTAGTCAAGAGAAGCCATTTCTAGCATCCTTCAAATACTCACTTTGGCAGCTGCATTATGCTTCTGCAAAAGGCGTGTAAAACACAGTTAGTCAGAGGCCTAGAACCAAAGGAAATTAGCTCTAACTGGATGAAACAAAGAACATTTCTCTGCTGTATTGGCATTCTTGTGATGATACCCAAATACAGTGTCATCTAAAAACAAACACATTGTGAGGTACTCTACTACATGATAAATCAATCAAAATGAGATATTTCTGTGCATTCAGATTGTCATCTTTTCGTAACATAAATATTCATAATTATCTTGAATAAAGAATTCCTGGAATTTTTTTGAATTCATATATTCCTCCAATTCTTCCAAAAAATATACTATAACCCAACTTTAGGTTTTATCTTAGTAAGAGAATAGGGTTACAGAAAAAGTTATCTCTGCTAAGATTTGCAAGCTGCAACTGTTCAAAATACTGCAGATGCAAGAGAGTTTCACTGCAGAGCATTTTAGTTCTTCAGATGTCACCTGGAGCCCACTACAGGAAGACAAACTGTCACTTCCACATGCACTGAGTTCCTTCTGTGCACCAGAGTTCAAAGACAGAACCCTTCATTTGTTTCACAGAGATTTGAGCTAAGATATTCTTTTACATGAAAGAATATAAAAGGCAAGTTGTATTGTATAGTGGTATTTAATATTTTCAGGGTTTTAAGTGGTGGCTATGGTAGCATTTATTACCCATAACCAAATGGAAAGCATTTATTTTTAGCCACATCACTGAGTATAATGTAGGTCCCTGAATGGTGAACTCTCAGCTTATATTTAATTTGCATGTGTGTCTGAAAACTCCCTGAAGGGTCATTCACAAATTGGCATGGAAAGATGTATTGCTAGTTAGTACATTCTTTAAGAGCAAATAAAATTCACATACTCTACTGAACAAAAATTAAGACAAACTTATTTCTCTTTAATGGACATATTTACATATATGACTACTAATTTTACATAACACATACATATATAAATATATTAAATATGTATATAATTAAACCTAAGGGCTACTCAACCATTAACAGTTGTACTTTCTTAAAATCAAGTCACAATTCAGCATATGTATGAGTGAAAGAAACAGAAAAATACATCATATAAACAAACTGAAAGAAAAAAACACATGATTATCTCCTTAGATGTTAGAAAAGCTTTGACAAAATACAACACCCCTTCATGAAAAAAGTCTTGGAGAAACTAGGTATTTGGAGACATACCTAAACATAATAAAAGCAATATGCAGCAAGCCCATAGCCAACATCAAATTAAATGGAGAGAAACTCAGAGGAATTTCACTAAAATCAGGAACAAGACAAGGCTGTCCACTCTCTCCATATCTATTGAATATAGTATTCAAAGTTCTAGCTAGAGCAATAAGACAAGTAAATGAGATCAAGGGGTACCTAATTTTCAACAAAAAGCCAAAATTATACAATGGAAAAAAGAAAGCATCTGCAATAAATGGTGCTGGTATAACTGGATGTCAGGATGTAGAAGAATAGATTCATATTTATCACCCTCAAAACTCAAGTTCAAATGAATCAACAATATCAACATAAAACTAAATACACTGAACCTGTTAGAAGAGAATGTGGGAAATAGCCTTGAATGCATTGGCACAGGAAACAAGTTCTTGAAAAGAACACCAGTAGCACAGACACTAAGATTGACAAAAAATTGTACCTCATGAAACCAAAAAGATTCTGTAATGCAAAAGACACCATCAATAGGACAAAATGGCAGTCTACAGAATGGGAAAAGATCTTCACCAACCCCACATCTGACAGAGGACTGATTCACAAAATATATAAATAATTCAAGAAACTAGACATCAAAAACCAATCAGACATCAAAAAAAATCAGTCCAATTAAAAATGAGGTACAGATCTAAACAGAGAATGTTCGACAGAAGAATCTCAAATGGCTGAGAAATACTTGAGATGTTCAACATCCTTAGCCATCAAGGATATGCAAATCAAAACAACTCTGAGATTCCATCTTACACATGTCAGAATGGCTAAGATCAAAAACACAAATGACAGCTTATGCTGAAGAGGATATAGAGTAAGGGGAACACTCCTCCATTGCTGGTGGGTGTGCAAACTTTTACAGTCACTTTGGAAATCAATATGGTGGTTTCTTAGAAATTTGGGAATTAATCTACCTCAAGAGCCACATATACCACTCTTGGATATATACCCAAAAGATGCTCCATTCTATCATGAGGACACTTTTACAACTATGTTCATAGCAACTTTATTCATAATAGTCAGAAGCTGGAAATAACCTAGATATCCCTTAACTGGGAAATGGATAAAGATAAAAAAAATTTACACCATGGAGTATTACTCAGCTGTTAAAAACAATGACATCATGAAATTTGAAGGCAAATGGATGGAACTAGAGAAAATCATCCTGGGTGAGGTAACCCAGACCAAGAAAGACACACATGGTATGTATTCACTTATAAGTGGATATTAACTGTTAAATAACTGATAATCAAGCTACAATCCACAGAACCAGAGAGGCTAGGTACCAAGAAATGCTCAAGGGGGGATGCTTTGATCTCCCAGAGGAGGGAAAATAGAATGGATTTCATGGGTGGACTCGGGTCAGGTGAGGGGATAGAGGGAGGGAGTATTGAAAGAGATGAATGGGGAGCGGACATTTCAGGGTAAGGTAGAAACCTGACACAAGGGAAACTTCTAGGAATCTACAAGGACGACCCCAGCTAAGACTCCTAGCAATGGGGTTATGTTGCCTAAACTGGCCACCTCCTGTAATGAGGGATTAGGACATCAACCCAGCTACATAACCTTTGACCTACAGTCTGTCCTGACTATGAGATATGCTGGGGTAGGTGGCATAGAGACTATGGTAATGGTCAACTAATGACTGGTCCAGCCTCAGACCCATGCTATGAGAGACCCAGGAGCACCAGGATCCAGAGGCTGGATGACCTAGAGACCTAGGATAAAACCAAACATGACTGGGGGAAAGAAGAGTCTTGTGATGGATGATGCCTAATGCTATTCTGCTACAACCAAAGATTGGTGCCTAGTCCAATAGTCATCAGAGAAACTTAATCCCGTATGCAAAGAAAACAGATGAAGAGATCCACAGCCAAACATTAGCCTGAGCTCAGGGAATTCTGTTGAAGAGGGATGAGGACTGTAGGAGCCAGATGGGTCAAGGACATTACTAGAAAACCCACAGAATCAACTAACTTGGACTCATAGGGGCTCACAGAGAGTGAACTAACAAGGGACCCCATATGGGTACTGACGTAGGGCCTCTGCATTTATGTGACAGTTGTGTGGCTTGGTCTTCTTGTGGGACTCCTAACAGTTGGAGCAGGGTCTGTCTTTGACTCTTTTGCTGGCTTATATGACCTCTTCCTTATATTGGGTCACCTTGTCCACCTTAGTACAAGGGGAGATACTTAGTTTTAGTGCAACTTGATATGCCATGTTTTGTTGATATACTTGGGAGGCCTGACTTTTTCTGAATAGAAATGGAAGAGGAGTGTATGGGGGTGGAGTGGAAAGGGACAGCTGGGGGAAGGGGCTTGGAGGAGCAGAGGGAGAGGAAACTGCAGAAGGGATATAAAATAAGTTAATTTTTTATAAAAGAGCAAATGGGATTCACATAGTCTACTGAACAAATATTAAGACAAATTTATTTTTCTTTAATGGATATATTCATACATATAAATACTAATTTTACTTATGAATACACACATACATATAAATATATTAAATATGTATTATTATTAAACCTAAGGGCTAGTCAACCATTAACAGTTAAATTTTCTTAAAATCAATAGACACAATTCAGCATTTAAGAATATGAGGGAAAGAAAAGAAAATCCATCAATTATTGAGCATCCTACCCATGGGTAGAATTAAAGTCCACAAAATAAATGATACTGGAGATAAAAAAGAGGAAAGTTTAGTCTCATTCATATGAGCTAGCTAATTAAAAATATTGTAGAAGTGAAAGATACTCAGAAATGTTCTATTTGAAGACCTCTAGTGGTGATTTGAATAACTGGCAAATTTCCTATCCTGTCCTGTCTAAACCAGTACAGTATTTAAGTATTCTAGGATATTCCTTTCCGTAGACATAATGCAAGTGCTAGTGGGTGGCTGTTTCATTACTTGGGGAAAACAAAAAAAAATTAAATTTCTAAGTAAGTTGACAACAAGCCATCAAATAAAATGATGTTATTTTTACACTTAAAAACATTTTAAGTCTATAGATTTTCATTTCCTATTTATAAATATTCATTTATTCTTTCTTCTCATCTCAGGTTATTTGAAATCTGTTAATGTTTTACTGATCAGAAAAGGTTTTAGCCAACATTAAAACACGCAAGCAATAAATATATAATTTCCCTTGCAGATGAGATTAATGCTTGTATTTATTTTTAAATTAGAAAGAACTGGAGACTGATTTTGGAGGAGGGTGTCATAACCCTATCAGCATAGACATAGTTACCAACACTCATATTAGTGGGCATAAACTGGGTCCTCATTAAAAACAAAGTACCTCAGGTAAAGTTAATTCTGCTTTTTCAAACTTATGCTCTTCTTATCAAGGATTTTTTTTTTTTGTCTGTTAATATATCTTCAGTCAGCCTCGTTTCTGAAGAGATACTATATATTGTAGACATGAAAGTGAGTTTGCCCTGAGCAGATAGATCAGCGAAGAAATAAACTGCGCAAGTGAGAAAAGCTGAGTTTGGTCCCGGGAACCTATGTAAAATAGCCCGACGTGGTGACGTATGTATATAATACCAGCACTCCTATAGCCAGATGGAAGACAGAGACAGTGGATCTTTAGGAGCTCCAGAGCCAGGTAGCCTGGCACAAGCCTCAGGAAAATAGCAAAGGAGACCGTGTCTCAAACAAGGGGAAGGTGAGGATAGACGCCAGACATTGTCATCTGGCCTCCACACGCATGTGGTGGCAACATGTGCCATGCCCACATGCATGAATGTTCTCTTTCTCAGACTGCACACACACACACACACACACACACACACACACACACACACACACAC
>CABHPR010156204.1:20927-62850 GCA_902168415.1 Peromyscus melanophrys
CACACACACACACACACACACACACACACACACACACACACACACACACAAAAACATAAAATGTAAAATGAGTCTTGTGGAACAATGTGATTCCTAAGTCCTAAAGTCACTTCAGTAGATTTGTTATTTGTCACAAATCACAGTGTGTTCCTCTCTTACACACAAGACATTTTAAAGGCAGATGTGTAAGAGAAGATGAAACATGAAATATTTAATAAATATTTCATTTAATAAAAAATGTCATGTCCAAGATGACATACACATATAATTATGTACTGCCTGACTAATTTTCAACCCAGCAATGGACCACAATTCATGCCCATCAACCAAAAGAACTGTATTGCCTAAAAACACTGTAGCCAGCTTCACTGTGTAAGTGTATTCCACAAAAGTTGCACAAAGATAAAATTGCCTAATTGTGCATTTCTCAAAATGCATCTTTGTTATTTGGTTAATGCATGACTGTATAATGACAAGTCAATATAAAAAGCAATGATGAAATAATTTGTTTAGATGATAATAAAATTAGAGAAAATGGTTTAAAGCATCCATCAGGCCTAGAGGAGGATTTTTGAAGCATGTAAAGATTACTTAGAAAATAATGAAGGTGAAGTAATAAACACAATGTTCAAACACCCATGTGGTACCAAAGAGGAAATACAGTGGCAGTGACGATTATCTGAAGGAAGTTGTGAAACTTGAGAAGTGGTCATTTCAGTCCCCTGCTACAGCTCGGTGGTGGTCATTGCTAACATTCGCACTTCATGTACAAAGAGTGCAATATCCACAAAGCTTCCCTATCATACAAAAGGACAGTTTTTCTTTTAAGTTGAAATGTATTTATATCCATACTTCTAGAAAAAATTATTAAAGGTCATTCAGTAATTTCTAGCTCAGACTGCGTATTCCATCAGCATTAGAACCACCACCATCTTCTTCCTTGGGCCCTCTTTCACAGGAACCGATGGCAAGATGTTTCGAGATTCCTGGGAAAGCAGACTTAAAAGGGGATCAATTTATTCTGTTCTTACTCCTATCCAAGGAACAATGACTCTCCCATAAGAAGTCTGCCCTTGTCAAAACTGCTCACGATGACTCCTTAGTTTCAACCCAATCAAACAATCTAACAGCATCCTAGACCACTCCATTTGTCCCTGTTAGCCAGCCCCATACTACACTGGCTTGTGCATCTCTAAGACTCCTTCTACAAAAAAGCAAAAAATTCCCAAGTGCCTTTTGCTCATGCTCTTGGGTGTGATTCCTTAGGACACAATGCTAGACAAGGTAAGGTGAAACCATAGGAAGCTCCCGGTCATCCTGACCAGAGAGTGAGTCACCATGCATAGACGTGTGCAGACCTTATCCTCTCAAGTTATGCTCCTATTCTGGCTACCGCTACTCAGCTCTTCACAGAGAATTTTGCATATCACCTCTCTCCAAGCAGCTTGCTTCTGCTGTGATTCATTTATTAAACTTTTCTGTAAAGATGAAAATATTCTCATAAAATTATCCATTCTTGTCTTTCCTATAACCTGTTCTCTGAGATGTTTAGATGTTTGTTCACAATTAAAGCACATGTATATATGCTTTAATTCAAAAGTAAGCATTTGAACTTTTCAAACCAAGTAATTGATTCTTTTTGCTACACCAAGCTTAGCCTGAGGGCAGTTCATCTGAAAAGCCCCAAATTCTGTATAAAGGAGCTGTGAGAAGAAAAGGAATGTAAAGTCACAGTATGGTTGGCATTAAAACATTGACCCACTATACAGCGTAGCAGCTGGGGACAAGACCTTGATACATTACTTCTGCCTGTGCTACTCTTAGAGTCCTTTGTTGTTTTTCTCTTCCTACATGTGCATTGTCATCTAGCCTCTAGATCGTGGCCACTTCTGTAGCTAGAGTTTTCTCCAGTCCTGCCCGGGCCTGTAGCCACTCAGACCCAAATAAACACACAAAGGCTTATATTAATTAAAACTGTATGGCCTAATGGCTCAGGCTTCTTGCTAGCTAGATCTTACACATTAAATTAACCCATTTCTATGAATCTATACCTTGCCACGTGGCTGGTAGCTTACCGGTATCTTTACATCTTGCTTCTTATCATGGTTGGCAGCGTCTCCTGACTTAGCCTTCCTCTTCCCAGAATTCTCTGCTTATCCCACCTATACTATACTTCCTGCCTGGCTACTGGCCAATCAGCATTTTATTTATCAACTAAATCAGAGCAACACATTCACATCATACAGAAAGACACTTCCTTTGAGAGGATCTTCTGCTCTTTTATTTCCAGTAAGACTGGGGCCCTACTCTGAAGGCTCTCTTCCTTCAAAACTGTGGTTCCCATTTTTTCCCTGTCATTTATAATTGTTATCTAAAGCATCTCTGCTAAACTGCATCACAACCTTAATAGTGAAGGCCCCTTTCTATTTTGCAGCACCTCATATAATCATGACACACAGGAAGCAGCTGATACATATATTGTACATGGCTGTGTAATCTAATAGGTTCCTTTTATAGACTCTGTGATGTGACTGAGGCAAATATTCCTTTTAATTTCACATGGAGTCTCCTTAGATGACCTTACCACAAGGCACATATGTGAAGTCAAAAACTGGAACCTGAGCTCAGTTCCCATGGTTCCTTGGCCCTCATTCATCATTACTATGAAAATAGTTGGGATCTTCTGCACAAAGAACTCTTAGGAAACTTTCATGAATATAACAAGACATTATATTTTAACAGAAAATCATCCCAACATGGTTTATGGGGGAAAAAAGAAACAGCTTATTTTATAAAATGGGAAGGAATCATAACACAAGAGACCATTTTGAAAATTATGCTATTCTCAGGGAAATGGATGGAATTCATTATGTTGAGCAAAATAAGCTAGTCTCAAAAAGATGAATATTGCATATTTTCTCTCAAATGTAGAAGCTAGATTTCATCATATATATGCTTATATTTATGTATATGTGACATGAAAGCAAAGGTGGCATATTTGGTAGAAGAGAGGAACCAGGAGGAGTAGGGGACATGATGGTTATATGAACAAAGCACAATGATTATGTACAAAAATGGCATTAACCCACTATTTCATATGATAATTACAAACATCTGAAAAGTGAAAACAGACAATTTTGGTTTGTTAAACTTCTTACCTTGTATTAGGATATCCTCACCTCCATGGCTCAAAAAGCATTTACAAAGGAAATGTCAAAATATCTACTTTATAACAATTTGCTTGCCTAGTGTAACACCTTTCTTTCATAAGAATTGGAACTTCTCATTTATCCATAGATATAAAATGCAGGAAGTGTCCTGTTCGCAGATTGGTGGTTGGCAAGCTGTGTAATACAGGGAGGGCTAGATACCACTTAAAACTCTCAGACAAAAACATGTGCTAACTATAAGTATAACTATAAGTGGTAACTAACTAATTTTTCTGTTCACTAATACATCCTCCAAAGCCTTGTGTCTTATAAGCACTTAATGAAGTTTATTGTGCAGGGTTTTTTTCCTGTTCACAAATACAATTAACCTCAATTTGTTTCTGTTGAAAGTTGTTGTTTTGTTTTAGTTTCAAAGTTTGCTTTAGGATCAAGTATCTGATTATCATCCAGGTCTACTCAGATGAATAAATCATACTTTGGTTCATTTCTACTTTCCATACAATTTAAAACTCATTTTAAGTATGTTTATTCTATCTAAATACTGCTGTGATTATATTTATTTTAGGATATGATATTTCCAAGGCTGATACTTTAGGCAGCTCATTTACTTTTATACTTTATGTAGAAATATGGTACTCTTCAAAAAATATATTTTATTGTTATTTTATGTGAGGCAAAGCTCAAAACTGTTATAAAATAAAGGGCTTATGAGAAAATGTAAATCATTATTGGCATAAGTAGACAGTCATGAATGAAATTTTTTTATTCTACTTTCTGCCAAAGCCTGGCCCCATTATTTAGAATAAAGCACAGTAAAATGAAATGAAAATTTTCAAAACAATGAAAGCAATAGAGGAAGCCAGTCACAATTTCTTATTGTCCTTTCTACACAGGGGTAGAATAGAGAAGGATGAAAGAATTGTCAGAAGTCAATTACACTTTTAACAGATAAAAAGAAACAAGAATTTTAAGCACAGAGTAATTATTGTCAAGAGATCTTATTAAAATAAACAGAATTCAAAGTTTGCTTCTGCTTTGGAAAACCATCCAGAACCAACAGATTTAATTTTTGCAACTTATAAACGATTAAATTGGGAGCTTGCTTACAGTTTCAGAGGGTGCATGCTCTGCACCATGGTGGTCAAAACCAATAGATTTTAACCGCTAGGAATGATATACCAAATGATCTATATTGCAGTGTAAAATGAAAAGGATGCAAATGTGAAGTGAGAGGGTATGGAAAAATCATTCAAAGGAGTTATAAGCGGATTCAAAAGCATAAGCTACATGAAAGTAACAGAACATTAATTATATGTTCAGGTGACAAGACGTGGTGCAATGATTGACAGGTCTGTATGGTTTAAACCTTAGAAGCAAGGACAGGCTATAGAGTCCAGTGAGTGATAGTTACAGAGGAGAGCATGAGATGGCTTAGAAACTCACATCTAACACCAGATTCTCCAGAAAGCTGAATGTTTGTGTTCTAACCATGCTTCTAGCACTTCCAAGTTATGGAGATAATAGTTTAATGAATGAGCCTGTATCAAGAAAATAACAGCTTCATTATAGGGTTATAGCAAATTTAGTAAGTTAACTCTGTAAACTGTACATGGTATGTAATACACAATCAAGAAGGGTTAGCTTCCATCATCATCTATGCTCATTTTCTGTCAGAAATAACTTTAAAATAATCTGACTTTATAGTTGCACTATGTGAGAGCTGGGCTATATTTTTCTGACTCTAAAAGATTTAGGCACATGGACATTCAGAAGAAAAAGCTACTGATAATATTGGCATTCATTACAAGATGGTATATGCTCCTGCAGACTACATAAGGACACTAAGATAAGCATTCAGTGCACCGACTCTGCTGTATGGAAAATTCTGGTCTCATTTCCTCAGCTGTTTTATCATAGATTTGGATAAAGACAAAGCCAAGCCTTGATGAGTTGAGCTCTTTATTCTGTGCAATGCTAAGAGCTATCCCCCAAGCTTTTATAATCTCAAAGTAATAATATGTTACTAAAATAAATCCCCATGCTGAGAGACTAGTTGAAGATATTGAATTTTTAAAAATCTTCAAAATTCTGGAAGATATCCTGACATTTCAGGTCACCAAATATATAATGAAACAATTTTATAAAGTTCAAAAACATAAAATGAGAATGAAAAAAAATGTCCTTTTAGGGAACTTGAAAGTAACAATTGTTGTTAACACAGCTTTCTTCTCAACTGCCTTTCTCACCCCACTCCCTCCCTCCTCTCCTCTTCCTCCCTCTTCCTCCTGTTCCTTCTCTTTCCTACTACTACTTCCTCCTGTCACCCTCTCTTCCTCTGCTCTCTCCTCTCACTACTCACGGCACACAAACCTGCACACACATATGCTCATTCCTGATGCTTTATCTCGACTGTCTTCTGCTATGGATTGAGAGATGCCCCAGAGTTTAGTAATGCGAACCTCTGGGCATGTCTGTCGCAGTCCTTCCACAGCAGATCTGCTCCTGAGATTTTTGATCCAGTGAATAAATGAATCCCTTGGTGAAGTCATAATATAATGGCATTATTTCAACTTGATCACTGATGACATGCCTTTGGGGCTTACATGGTGCCATGTCCCTTGGCCTTTCCTGTGTTCCCTTATTCGGCCTCCTGTCCACCATGGAATGAGTAGCCTCAGCCATTGGCTCCTTCCTACATGATTTTTCTGCCTCACTTGGAGCTATAATCAATGGAGCTAATGACTGTGGTCTGGTTCTTGTGAACTATGAGTCCAAATAAATTCCATCTGCTTTACGTTGTTTATCTTATTTGGTCACAGAGATGAAAAGCTAACTAACATGCATGTCTGTCTACATTCAAGACCCAAAGAGGTAAGTGTATTCATAAACAGGAAGGAAAGCGTGCCTGTGATAATATTCTTGAGATAACTGTGAGGTTTCATATTGCCTGTAGATTTTGACTACACTTTTTTCCACCAATGCATGATGGATAGCAGGAAAAGAAGGCAAGGAGTCTTGGATCACTTTTGCAAGAAGAAATTTAGTCTGTTCCTTCAGCAATCTCCTTGCTTTCTAAGCACTCCTAATGTGTGCAATCTAGCTATTCAAATGGCTTTTTGAAGCAGAGAGGATCTGGGAGAAGGCTGATGATAAGCCTTCCATCATCTCATAATCCTGTAGTCCATGTTTTCCATTTAAAGAGCACTAAACTCACTCAGAGATGCAGAAAAAATGGTAATTCTCACGTACATTAGACTGCAAATGTTCCTGGGAGAGTAGGCACAAGCCACCTAGTCTCACTTCAGTTTCTTTTTGCTTTAATTGTTTTACTATTTATTTTCATAAATTTATGATATATATATAGTGTGATGTTTGTAAGCACTAATGTGAATAGTTAATGTTATTAAAAGTAATATTTCATAAAAATTATTAATAAATCATTTTATTTAACAGTTTCTTCACACTGTCTTCTTAAAGAGCTCAATTTAGGATCACACACTACTTTACAGTTTCATTGCTTATAGGTGAACCTGGGAGGTGAACACAGAAAGCACACATCACCAAACGCTTGGTTAAAAGACAACGAATAAAAATGGAATTTAATCTTACTACAGAGACAAGCAGACAGGGAAGAAACATCATAACACAGTTTCAGCTCAGAAATGAGTTTATTTTTCCAGATGTCTCACTCTAAAGTGAATGTGCAAAGATGAATAAGACAGGTTTGTTTCTTGGCCCCAAAGCACACCCAATCAAATGGAGACATGCAACTGATAAGAAAACAATTATACTACAATTTTATAATAAACACAATGAACTATCCTTTCAATCCATTTCTTCAATACTCTCCAGCTGTCCTTTCTTTTTATCAACCCACAATCTTACTATGATTCTTATCAACCCAGTAAATAAAGATTTTTTACGGTCAATTTAGCTCTATGATGTAGCTTATTTATCTGTTTGGCCATCTGTCATATAACCCTAGCTTCAAAGCCCTATTCAACACTGAACTTATTGAGTTGCTGAATTGCCTAAGGAGTAGAGCTGGGTTTTTTTTCCTTCTATTCTTTACTAATAGCTAGCTGACTCAAATGAGCACAAGGAAATGGTAAAAAATACATAATTATTTTGCCTTTATATGAAAGTTTATAAAATATATTTGTGCAGTATTAACACCAAAGAAATAAATTAGAGAAAAGAAAACTATTGCTCAAGACAATCACGTAAGGGAAACTCAGGTGGTTCTCATGTTACAATAAGATGCAGAGAATGATTTATACGTAGACTTAAAAATTGTATTTGAGTAAACCAAACATGGTAGTTTATGAATAATCACAGCAATTGGCATATTGAGACAAGAGGATCACCTCTAGTTTGAGGGTAGTCTGGGCTACACAGCAAGTTACAGACTAGTCAACAATACATAGCAAGTGTAGGGAAAAGGTGCTGGCTAAAGAAACCCACCCTGACCCTGGAGCACAGAGCTAGGGAAAGATGGCTCAGATAAGGCCAATGAAAGAAACACAGTTTGGCTCAAATCAGAGCCACCTCTGCCCCTGGCCAACTGACTTCTGAAACCAACCAATCACAGAGCATGACAGTAGAACCCTGGCCCTGGGGCACAGGACCAGAGAAAGAAATACAGCCTGGGTTTGGGACCTTAATCAGAGAAATGGATCAAGGAAACATGCCCTGACTCTGAAACCAGTACCAAAGAAATAGTCTTGGTCCCTAGAATCAGAGTCAGCAAAAGAAATGTGCCCAGGCCTTAGAATTAGTGTCAAAAAACCAAGAAAGGCCAGTGAAAGAAACACAGTTTGGCTCTGAAATCAGGGCCATCTCTGTCCCTAGCCCACAATACTGGCCAATCCCTGTGCAGAAAAAAAAAAAACCTAACCAATCACTGGTTGACTCCACCCCAAAGACATTCTATATAAACCGCTCTGCCTGGTCAGTTGTGGGCTGTTCTCTCCACCCTGAGAGAGGCAGCTACTCTCCTGTACTCCTCCTTCCCAAATAAATCTCTTTCTCAAATGAATTTTAGTTGTGAAGATCTTCATTCACTGGCATAGAGAAGATCCTTGCTGAGAGGTCCCTCAGTGGATAGAGCAAGAGAGACCCGAAAAAGTAACACTTTTCTTCTGAGTCAGAGGAGATTGCTACATTTCTGCAGGGATTCCCTCTTTTGCAGACTGAAGCAAAAGAAGTAACATTATAGGCTGGAGAAGCAGAGCTCTGCTAGGAAGCCCTCTTAAGTGATGGCTGAACAAAGTTCAGCTGTAGCAGTTCTCCAGGAGAGGAGCAAGATTGCTATATCTTGCAGGGAGACCACCCCCCATCACACCAGGTATAGCCTGACTCTCCTGAACAATCAGGATACCCTTCTCTGCTGAAGCAGTTCCAGGCATGACTCTCCTGAGCAGTCAGAAAAACTTCCCTTCCAGGGCTGAGCTGTCTCTTTGCAGCTCCAGCAAGCAGAGCTGTCCTAAGCAGCTCAAGGTGTTGCCTGACTCCCCAAGTAGTCAGGATACCTTTCCATAGAGTTGCAAAACTCACATTTTGGTGCCCAAACCTGGGACCAAACCCACAGAGTTGCAACAAATTTACTTACAGCCAGAACCACCTATCTCAACACACACACACACACACACACACACACACACACACACACACACACCTGAATAAAAGCACAAAACATATCTTCTCTAAAAGTCAAGAGAACTCTTCACCTGCACATTGGGAAACACATATGACTTAGTATTCAGACTGAAAAGGTCTTGAATCCACTTCTCAGTTTTAGCAGGATTCTCTCATCTCCCAACATGCAGATTCATGCAGTCATTCATAGACAATGTGGTCACAAAATACTGACAAAGCTCAAGTGCAATATCTCAAAATAAGTTGGTGGGAAGCAAAATTCTCAAGTCATCTGACATCCTTTGCTGAAAAAAGCAGGTGTGTCAAAGCAAGCCTGGTCCTAAGCCTAGTTCCCTGAGATAGAGGAGCAGGATCTAGCTAAGAGGAGGTAGCCTTCGGGGTGTGGCAAGATCCTAGATCCAGATGGAAATACAAGTAATTATTTAAGTACTTATTTACATAAAACCACTTATATAATATGAATGAGATGATAAGAGGCAGAGTTTTAACTTGGGGAAAGAAAGCAAACTTCTCAACATTGCAACTCTACATGAAGGACAAATGTAATAACCTTGAAAATGCATTTTAAGTAAATGTAGAACTAACCTTTTTTTTAATATTTAGGATTTAGATATAAGCCAAATTTTTCTTCCTTCTGATTTTAGAAACATAATTACCACTTACAAGGAATTTCAAATAATTAAATATACATGTGCATGCAAGTTCACACACACAAATATAGCTAAAGGATTTAAGAATCAAAATTCCTTACAACTCATAGTAAATTACTTTCTAGTTGCCTGCTCTTTTTATATTACTTACAATTCATCTATATTTCTGAAAATTATGATGTGATTATTTACATAGCAAATGCCATTAAAAACACATTCTAATAGCTTCATTAGTTTAACTACCTTGACTCAAAAAATAATTAAATAAATTCATCAAGTAAATAATTTTAATTTGGCATTAAAGAAGCTTGATGAGAATAAAATGTCAGCATTGTGGGATTTCCAGGTGTTTTAAATCCAGAAATGTTTGGGATTTAAACATAGAGAACAAAACCATGTTTACAAACAGGTTTAATTTTAAAGTTAATTTTATTACATTTGTGTTTGAAAAAAAAAACTTTTAGTCCACACAAAACTTCCAGAAAAATTCCAAAACTGCTAAGTAAAAAATTTTAAAATGCAGAATAAATGATCTGACTTACATAGACAGGAGAATCTCTGGGGAATTTGACATTCAGACGAATATCACTTTTAATAGGTTTTCTAATTAAAACTCAGCATCATAAAAATTAACCACTAAATTTAATTTCCCACTAAGTAAAGTTTTACATCATTCTTATTAAAAACATGTTTTATTAGATTTCCCAACTAAATTAAATGTTGAGCGGTGGATGCATTTATTGTTGGTTTATATGCCTTAAAAATTACACAAAACTACCGTATTTAGCCAAATTAGATGCAATTTTAGTCAGGAGCCTATTTTTACTGAAATGTTACTTACATATCCATTGAGCAGTAAAAGAGGATTGCATATAAACACTGAATAGTTGTATGTCATTTCTGTACATAAGTGTTATTAATTTACATCCAACGTGTACAATTTTCAGCAAATAATCCCAGACTGAACATCTCTTAGATCAGTAGAGAGGCATGTTCATAAATTATAAAAGAACCCATAGCAACTGTCATAAGAAAGGACAGAGCTGAACCCTGCACAACCTCACATATGAACTCTCTTCTGAAAGAAACTTAGAATGTGCTAATTAGAACAGCATTTGAGTATGAGGCTCTGAGCTTGACATGGCTGCCATTGTGGAATTAGGGGCAGCAAGGAAGAATTATAGAGGAGTAAGA
Organism: Peromyscus melanophrys; assembly: GCA_902168415.1. Taxonomy (NCBI): domain Eukaryota; kingdom Metazoa; phylum Chordata; class Mammalia; order Rodentia; family Cricetidae; genus Peromyscus; species Peromyscus melanophrys. The sequence goes on from CABHPR010156204.1 coordinate 31,600, forward strand.
TTGGAAACATTGACTCCCACATATTCATTTAGCTTCATAGGCCTCATAAGAATGTGCACAGTAGCTCAACAGTCTATACATTTTAAGATAGATGTGTAATGCAGATTTATGCTGCCAGTTCAGCACACAGTCTAAATTGGGATAGAAGAAAATGTGAGACCTTATTTCATATGTCTTTACTTATTGATTCATCACACAACTAGAGCATTCTATTTTCAATCTATGCCATTCACACCTCCCCAGGGCTACTGTCAGTTTACTTGTATAGGTTTTGCTGCTCACTGCAATAGAAATGCACTTAATTTCAAATACTATTTGATTTGATATTATTAATGGTCAGGTTACTTTAGAGCTTTTGGCATGGACAATGGAATGGGACAATTTCATGTAGTTCTAACACATTATGTTCATCTTTACATTATCTAATCATTCTAGGAGTCAGTTCACATGTGGAATGGATGGAGAGGATTATATTTCTTGATACTTACTCTTGTACACCATCTACTTAAGGTCCAAACAGTTACTTTTTAGAATCACATCTCTGAATAATATATTTACTTCCTTTTTGACTCCCCAACACTTAAGTGAGTACACCCTATTTGAGGTGCATTCTATGTAACATATGTCTTTGAGGGAGGCAGAAATCCCCAGTATGGAAGCAAATTGACTCAAAATGTTTACTATAGAAAAGAAGGAAGCTGAAGACAATTAATATAAAGATAGTTAAATAGGTTTCTTAAGAACACATTTCAAGGCTACTGTTCTACGTTATTATCTGGGGGAAAGTTCTCTTATTAGTGTGTTACTATATGAAGTACCCAAGTAATGCCACAGCAGCAATTCCAGTCTAGATTCTAAGAGAGACTTGTTGACATTGTTTGTTCTCATCTAACAAGACCTTATAAGACTAAGTTGACTTTGGCAGCACTAGTTTCTCCAGAGGGTATTCAAAGTAAGAGACATTGAAATCTCAGAAACTGTCTTCTGAATGTTTACTCAGAAAGTCAGTTTTATAGGTAAACTGTGTTTTCTATTCAGAAGAAGGGAATTAGAAACATTAGATACTGAAAATTACCCAGGTGTTTCATTCCCATAGTAACCTGTACATAAACAACACAAGGTATAGTGGTTAATCTTCATTGTCAGCTTGACTAAATTTGTAATCACTGTGTAAACATACCTCTGAATGTGTCACTGGGGGTATTTCCAGAAATGTTCGACTTAAGAAGGAAGAACCTTTATGGATGTGACCAGCACTACCCAGTGGGTTGGAGTCCTGGACTGATTAAACAGGAAAGGGGAGCTCAGCATCAGAATTCATCTCTCTCTGACCAGCTGCCTCCTGCCACCATACCTATCCCACTAGGACAAACTGTATCCATTCTAAAACCATATTGCCTATTTATCTAAAACAATGTTGCCTATTTGTCATGGGATATTGTTACTGCAAGGAGAAAACTGACTACTTCAATAAGGAACAAAGCTGATTTTATCTTTTTGTTTGATGTTTTAAGGGGATAAAGTTTTACTCTGTAGCATGAACTGGTCTTAAACTAGAGTCTCTATAGATTCTTAAAATAGATTCTCTAGTCTCAATCTCCTGAGTGCTGAGACATCAGATTTATGCCACCATTCCTCACATAACATATTTATACTATCATTTAATTATTTTTTCTGAAGTTAATATTCCTAGTTTGAAAATGCATTCTCTTAGTAGGGACACAGGTTTGAGTCACATCACAACTTAATAAATTAAGCATGATTGTTGTAAGATCATATATACACATACACAATTACATATGGACTTCACCATACAGTGTTTGTATTTGGATTAGCCACTAAATTCCAATGTAATGCTATTTCTTAAATAAAAAAATAACCTCATCAGTTGGAGTATATCAAAGCATTTCTACAAAGAATATATTACAATGAAATAAGAAATTTAATTCTAGTGAATGAATCATATATTTCTAAATGCTAACAGAATTATCAAATGTATTCTTGAATGAAAACTTTGCATAGAATATATGTTTGAAAAGCTAATTTCAGGTAGAAGTTAAAGTGACTGATGAAAACTCAATCTGCATGTGTTTTTTCCTCTTTGCTTTTTCTAGACATTTCAACACTCATGTGCTTGGCACACAGATACTGTTAACAAGATGTTTATCCAATAATGAAATAGTCATGAGCCACATCATCTTCAGTAGACGCACAGCATATGTGTGATGGTGTTCCCATAAGATTACATCGTTCAGTGACATCATAGCTGTCTTCATTTATGGAAGCACACCAATGTTCACACAATGGTACAACCACATAGTGACACATTACTAAGGATGTGTTGCTGCATGACTATTCCAAACACAACACAAAACCCAATTTGCCTTGAAAAAATAAATAACTCTAATTTGCTGCATTGGTTAAGCTGACATACCACAGTTTTAACACCGACTAGCTACCCAAGGACACTACATACATGAAGTTACTACCCAATAATAGGAAGGTGTTAAGAACAGAAATAAACATTTTCTGTTGTAAACCTTTAGTTTTAAAGCTGATTAACATGAAAAGAAGATAATTATATGGATGTGCCTCAGCTTCCTTTGGCATTCTTATCTTTTTTTTTTAAGGAAAAAAGGGGGAAAAAGCAACAACTTACTGTGTCTACAAAAAGAAAGAAATCTTCTGATGCAAGTTTTTGAGTTAAATCAGGTGCAAGTATGCTCTTACAAAATATATCAGAAGTAGTTTACAGTACAGTATTTAATTTAGAAAACCAAGCAGATTGTTTTGTAAAAAAAAAAACAATTGCCCCTTCCAAAGGGAATCAAATGCATCATTAAGCCAAAGTTTCCAGGCTGCTCCTAGGGCAGACACTCTTGTTGGCTATCCTGTCACAGACAACCCCAAAAAGCAAGTGTCAGATACTTCAGGCATCTCACGACAAAGTAAAAACTCAGAGGAAGAAAAGCTGTTTGGAGTTGCTCCAGTAATTATAATATCTGATATGTAAAGGTAAGAACTTAGTGGGTGTCATTTTTACCTGGGATCTATTTAAATGGATTCCATAGCATGAAAAGTAACAAACAGGCAGTCTCAGAATCCATGTGATCTGTTAGCTCTGGGGATGTTTCCTGGAACTCTGTGAGCCAGCCACAGCCATTGCATGCCAAAGTTGTGTTCATAACAAGCTCCCTAACTCAGCAACACTGAGGACCACATGCTTCCTCAATTTAGGCAAACTCAAATGTAAGTAGAGCCTTTTGAATTTAATCCAAAGATATTATTTTAAACCTATTGAACTATTTAAACATGACCATGGGTTTTCTTTAAACCAAAAATAAAGGCAAAACACTTCCTATGCAAAGACTGTGATTTTTACTTATTTCTTACATTTTTGGTTCTGTTTTTAAACAGGGTTTATGTATTTCTTATTTTTATAACTGAGTGAGGGAAGCAACATGAACTGCAAATAAGCAAAAGGAAGTATTCTCCACTGACCTTGAAATACTTCTCTCATAAATTCTTCATCCAGTTTCTGTCTTCTTGACCTTTGCTTAATTATCTAACCCAGCATAGGAAACTTTCTTGCTTTTCCTCCCTTCCCCCAACACACAAGAATTTGATGACTAGATTACATGTCTTTCATAACCATAGTCAAATGAAAACAGAAAAGAAAGGCTTTAATTTTCATTCTCCATTTTATATGGTGCTCAATAAAGACATTATGTAAACCTGCCCACGTTAAAATTTCTGGGATTTCAAAAAGCCACAGCACCCTACCTTCAGTCTCTTTAACAAATATTTTCAACTTGATCTTAAAGGAAAATAGGAAATTTTACTCTAACTTCTAAAACTTTTGTTTGTTCAGAATTTAAAAATCACATTGGTTAGATTTCAGCTGGTTATAGTGAGGCTGAGACAGAAGGACTAGGAATCTGAGGCCAGCCTGCGCTACATGAAACCCTGTCAAAATGAAGAAACATGCAAAAATTACAGGGACAATAAAAGATTGTAGATACAGTAAAATGGAAGTTTTAATCAATCATTAAAATAGGAGTTTATCCCAGGATTTCTCCCAACATTTTGGACACATCTGGTTTATGGGTACAGACAAAGGAGCTCACATTGTCACAATAAAATATTACTCTGACACTGGCAGCTCTCATGTGTAGTTATTCAAATTTAAATTATATGCTATTAATATTGAAAATGCTCCCCACTCAGACTAAGCGGATGTTGAGCCCACAGTATAGACGGTGACCACCATATGAAACAACATGATCGTAGAAAATTCCCATCCTCATAGATGTCTCCTGTGTCACATGTCCTACTCTTTTCCCCAAATCTCCCTTTAAAACGTCTCCCTGTGGTTTCTCCTAGCATCAGCTTCTGTCTTGCACAGACTCTGCTTTCTTACCCAATCCAGTTGTTTGTAACTTTAGAACTGTTTGCATCCCTACCCACCAAGGATGCCTTTGTCACATCTGGAGATGCCGCACTTGCCTCTAGGGGGAAACATGCGACTACCATGGAGTCAGTAGCTGGAAGGAGGCTGCTAGAAGTTCACCAATGAGTCAGGGATCAACAGTGTGGAGGCTGAGAAGCTCTGCTCCATGAACTCTACAGTGGACCCACATGAGGATGCTCACCCAAAATTAGATAAGCTACATCACAAGTCATTACCTTCTCACACGCTCCGAAGATTAATGTACACCATCCACAAGGAAGTAATATATCCCAAGCTAACCCTGACTCAATTCTTAAAACAGACCAGTAATTTTTAAGACACATATATTTAAAATGTTATTACTATAAATTCTTATTTTTAAAGAGCAAAGTAGTTTCTCATACAGGTTAGATAGATCACTTTCATTTCATGAAAGTTGAGGCTATGCCTTTTAATTTTTTTGTATTTATTTGCTTACTATTACATACAAAGATACACACATATATATGTTTGCACACACAATATTGTATAGACACATGCCAATGTACACATACACACACATATATATCTATATGTATGTATATATCTCACTTGTAAAAGAAGGACAATTAGATATGAATGGCATAAGATAAAAAGCACACTATAGTTATAAAACAAGTATGATAAAATAGTGCAAGTGTATGTAGGTGTTTGTGCATTTATGTGCACATGCACATATGCACATAGGGGTATAAGAATTATACAGTGTCGTGGTAGCATGGATTACTTAGGAAAATACCATTATCAAGGAAAAGGAAAGAATATATGTAAAACTCATTTTACAAACCATAATTACATTGGAAAGCTACATCTTAATTATTTAAATGATGGAACATGTAAGAACTATCTGAAATGGAGCACATGACAGGAAACTCATAGTGTGAGAAGACTTATGAATTAATAATTCTCGCAATATGGAAAAGGGTAATAAATGAGAAAATGATACAGTTTCACATGGTAATAATTTCTCTGAAGAATGTTAGCAATTAAGAGATGGATAAAGGGAGGTGGGCCTTCAGCAGATGTCCTTTTATAGATCTCAGGTCTTGAAAAAAAAACTGGGTATTCATATGGGTGCAAATGGTATTGAAAGTAACAGGACTAGATTTGCTCTCCCTAGTAGTGAGTATGAGAACAGAGTCAAGGAATACACCCAACATCTGTGAGCAGAATGTGGACAGGAGCTCACAGAGATGAGAAGAAAGCAGATATCTCATTATCTTACTTTGAGGTCATGACCCTAATAATCTATGAGGATGGAGAAAACCTCTCATGCACTAGAAGGAGAGATGGGGCAGTGTGAGGGAGAGCCCCTAATGTGTAAGAGGAGGGTTAGAAGGAGGCTGGGGCAGAGCTAACTAACATTCACATGCATCAGGCATCAGCACAGCAGAGTGTTTTCCCCAGAGATAATATTGGAAAAGTTGTTTCATGGCATCTTATTAAGTCAGTATAGATTTTCATCATGAGTTGTGCCCTAGCCAAAGACCTACAACTGGCAATTCCAACCAATAAAGCGATACATTTTCATGATCAGAGGCATTGCTCTAAAATGTACATTCTCTCCATTCTCTACAATTATATATGATCAGAATGAGAATATAAATAGGCAAAATGCATTGATTACAGTGTATATACAATAACTGATAAATATGTAATAACTGATAAATATATATACACATATCAGTTATTTTGTGATGCTGGCACCATTAATATGTGAGGAATATCTACTTATTTTACATCAAAGTGACAAGAATTTCCTTATAGTATTCTGAAATAAAAGCCCTTTGTTCTGAACAGCTATTCTACTGTATAGCAAGTCAGATATCATTTTGAAGTCATTGACAGCATTCTCTTTTCTTTCTTATAAATCATGATGATGTGACATCCATGCCACTTAGACTCTTCTAAATGAGGAAAAGAGAAGTGCCCCATGATGAGTACATTTGTATATTTAACACTAGGGATATCTTAAGTCTTTCTGGTGTAGACTGAACGCAAAATCATTCTGAAACACTGGCAACTTTTAAAACTAGGTTTTAATAACAAGTTTCAGGAAAAACAAAAACCAACAACAAAAACCAAGAAAAGCCTTTTTTTCCTATCTACTGGTGTAGTGAAAAAACTTACCAGCCAGAAAAGTCATGTAAACTTATACGTGATTGAACTAATAACAAATTTTGAATGAAATTCTCTGGTTTTGACTTACAAAACTTCATTTTACACCTGATATTATATTTACTTGCATCGAATTTTATACTTACAATGACAAAAATCTACAAAGAATTTTTGAAGTTCTTTGAGCATATCAGGCCTGAAGCACTGACTTTCAATTGAATTTGTCTATAATGTCCATATTTGTTCCCAGATCAACAGTAGGGAGATTCAGGAATCTTCCTGAGATTCTAGGATAGAAAATGACAATCTTTGCTTCCTTCTCTCTGGTGGAAAAGCAGCTCAGGATCACAGCAGAGCAGCTTCTTCCTACAGTGTCCCTTTGATAAGATTGTCCTTTAACATACGGTCCTTTATATTTGGGACTAGGCTGTTAGGTCAAAGAAAATTTAATCATCTTTAACTCTTCATCTGCTCAAAAATAAATGGTGATGTAAGAGACATAAGCCAGAAAACATCATCATAGATCTCCTGTAGCACATTTTATATTTGAGAAGCAAAACAGGGACGTGCTTGGATTTCATAACTAACATCTTTTTATAAATCAGTCTAACACTTTAATTTTGAAAAGAGTACTTAAATCTAAAAATAATAAAGTGGATGACATAACCTGAGTGCCCAGAAAAAAGTCTCCATAGAAACAGATTTTTTTTTTTAGATGGACACAAGAGTGAAGAGGTGGCTCTGATTTTAATAGGTTCTTGCTCATTGCTGGGCCTCATTGCTTTCTTTATTCGTTTGTTTAATGTGAAAGGCTTACCGTCTTGCTGGCCATGGAGCGTCTGGGGACTCGGCATTCTTTCCTCCAGATTCGAACTGAGGTCAGAGGTCACGGCCGACATCCGTGTTGAATCGCTCATGTCAAACTCGTCGCTTTCTATAGAGCTTTCATCCTGAAATGTTTGAAAGATCATCAGGCGCCATAAAGCATAACTGTGTGCGAATGATGACTCGTCTATGTATGTGGTCGACGAGAGGTTAGCCGGTTAGTGAATTATTATCCGGCTCTACAAAATGTGGGACGTGTGGGGTGGTGGTGGCGCACGCCTTTAATCCCAGCACTCGGGAGGCAGGACCAGGTAGATCTCTGTGAGTTCAAGGCCAGCCTGGTCTACAGAGCGAGATCCAAGACAGGCACCAAAACTACACAGAGAAACCCTGTCTTGAAAAAAACCAAAAAAAAAAAAAAAAAAAAAAGGAAAAGTGGGACACACTGATAAATACTTGGAACAATAGATGATGAAATTATTTCTACCTTTAAGAAATGTTAAGAATTTTGGAGATTCAAACAGCATATTATGCACTGTCCCGTTATAAAGGTAGAATAATGTGTTTAGAGAGGAAGCAATTTAGGAATTAGCCTGAACATTAAAATAAAAATGTTCTTTTTAATGAATTTATCTTAAAAGAGGTGACCATAAAAAATGATGGAATGAAAAATGTAAGATTTACATAAACAAAATGACTCAGTAAAATATTATAAGCACAGATCTTATATTGCAGTGGGAATTTTTCATCAAACAGGATGGACTCTAATAATAAACTAAGATTATATATATTCAATGTATTTGATATATTCTAACATATTTTACAAATAAAGATGATAGATGATAGATAGATAGATAGATAGATAGATATAGATGATAGATGATAGATATACAAGAGGGGGTAGATAGATGATAGATATGTGATAGATTATAGATAGGTAGATAGATACTAGATAAATGATATATGTATATGATAGAAAGACATTATATATGGATGATTGGTCGTTCATAAAGGAGAGGTAGATGATTACATGTAAATAAATAATACAAAAATACGTTATAGGTAGACAGAGCACTGAAACCACAAAAGAAGTTCTATATAACATTGTATAAAACTCTTTCACTAAAAGTCGGGTCACAAAAATGTCTAACAAATGGATAGTTCAGCAAAAATGTCAAGTGTGAACAATTAATAAACCAAGACTGGTATACTTTTTAATTTTTGAGATTATAAAGAAATTACAACACTTCTCCTTTCCCTTTCCTCCCTCCAAACCCTCCCATATACCTCTCATTGCTCTTTTTCAAATTCATGGCCTCTTTTTTCATTATCTTTTGTTATGTGCATATATGTACATGTATATATACATGTACATTCTTAAACCAATATAACCTAATTGGTCTGTATAATGTTACTTATATGTATGTTTTCAGGGGTAACCAGAATAGCCAATTGGTGTTCTCTTCCTTAGGGAAGACTATTTTTCCAACTTTCAACATTCTTTAGTGGCTTGTGCGTCTTTGTTTAGGGTTGAAGCCTTGCAAACTTCCAAAGGAGGGGGCAACCAATAGTCATACCCAGCTATGACACCCATGACAAAATCAACTACCAGCATGGCACAGTAAGTCAGCAGTAGTGGCACATACTTTGACAATAATGAACAGCTCCTAATTGGAATTAGGACCCACTTAACAAGAGGGAAAACAAGCTTGGCACTGGAACCCTAGCTAACTGCTCAGTGCTAGTGAAGTCATACATATCGGTAGAGAATCTACAACCACTAATGTAGTAAACCAGCATAATCCCTAACAACAATCTAAACATTTGTCCTTAAACTACAGATAAGTGTAGTCATTATCTCTCATCAAGAAAACTTCTCTTTGAAACTAGGATACTTAACTCCAATTTCACTGAGTTTGTCATTTTACTTCAAAGTAATTTCTTTGCTGATTACAACATGCTGTTGGCTTTTGTGTTGTTAAAAAAAAAAACAAGTAAGAACTTTTCCTACTCAAAGAAGCTCTTTCTTCAGTCTTGGGGTACTTCAGACTTCATGGTTATGAGGCAAGTACTCTCTATCCACTGAGCCACTTTTCTAACCCTAATTATTGTCTTTATAAATAAATATTTTAAATCTTTAGCATTTATTTATTTTTGTTGGGGAGTTATTGTGCAGGTCAGAAGACAGCTTGCATGAGTCATTCGCCCCCTTCCATCATGTGCGTCCATCCTGAGGACTGAACTCAGGGCACTGAGTTTGGCAGTAAACATCTTTCACCTGCTGAACTATCTTGCCAGATCAAGTATTTCTTATAGATAACACAAACAGCTTATGAGATCTAACTGAATAAAATTATGTCTATAGGATTTATGTATGTGTAAAATGTGTGTTTGCGTGTGTGTGTGTGTGTGTGTGTGTGTGTGTGTGTGTGTGTGTGTGTGTTTAAAGAGGGGCAAGATACAAAGTCTCAATCATGTAAAATGACTATAAAAATTGCTGAACATCGTAGCTAATCAGTATAAATTTATCATCATTACATAACATTTATCAGCATACTTTCTTAGAAGTTTGGACAAATGATTAACAAGCTCTCTTGTTAAATGTGCTATTGCCCTAATTTGGCTTCTATTGTTGTGAATAAAGACCATGACAAAAGGCAACTCGTGGGATGAAAGGGTTTATTTAGCTTATATATGTCAAGTCATAGCTACTGAGGAAAGTCAGGATGGGAATTCAAGGCAGGAACCTGGAGGCAGGAACTGAAGCAAAGACCACAAGGAACAGTGCTTATTGGCTTGGCCCCCATGGAAAGCTTCGTCTGCTTTTTTACCTATCCAAAGGTGGTACAATCCACAGTGGACTGGTCCCTCTCACATCAGCCATCAATCAAAAAATGCCCCACAGTCTTGCCTATAAGTAACCTGATGAAGATATTTACTTAATTGAGGTTTCTCTTCCGAGGTGTGTCTAAGTTTGTGTCAAATTGACAAAAAAACAAACAAACAAAAAAAAAAACAGCACACTTGCCACACATTTCAGCTGTTTAAAGATACCAACTTAAAGTATTTGTTATCATTGGTGAATCAACAATTGGAAAATTTATATTTTTCTTTAGCATTACCCTATGAAGTATAAGTGACTTATCATAATTCTCTTTATTCAAATGCCAGTCTTTACACATTTATACAAACTGTATAAATATGTAATTATGCAGCCTCAACTAAAAGCATGTACTCATTCTATACATTTTCTTACAATTATTTTCTAATTCTTAACTAAATTATTCTTTTTAATGAAATAATAAAAATTAACAGAATATAAAATTGTTATTTTGTTAGCATGGAAATAAAGCTAACTATAATCAGATAAAAACCAACAGAAGATTTTAAGGGTTAAATTTTCAAAGGAAGGTTTATGAGACTAGAAAGTACAATTATTATTATGTAGTTGTTTCTCCAGGATCATTTTTCAAACATTCATTTGAAAGTTTTCTACACAAGCATCTGCTTGGTATTGTAACATAACCAGGGATGACTGTACAGGTAAGTCCATGCCTCATGGGATTGAAATATCACCGTGGTTCTCAGGCCTACCTAACTGTAATTGAAAATTCATCTTCACATTTCTGAATGAGCCTTTTCTCTACTCCCAAAATCATGGCCAATGTCTACACCATAGCATGTAAGTGACCCAATCACTACCATACAAGGCAGTGAAGATTTGATAATCTTTTATCATTAGTCTTGAAAATGTATCAAATCATTCACTATCTGCAATACTATGTTAAATATCTTAATGTTTAAATTGCTTCCTGTACCACATCCCTGAAACTAACTTTCTTATCAAAGCAAAGCAATGTCTTCTAAAAGCTTTTAATAATTATTGTTTTCTACTCTGTCTTCTGTACCCATAATTTGGAGGTTAGAACTTTTCATAGTATCATAAAACATTGTCATGTTTTCATTTTCAACATTACCTGGGTCCCTTGAGAGCAGCATTCTGTGAGTGTGCCTAGGCTGGCTAGATACACAGAGGGAGTTCACTGAAAGAGAGTCAGCCATGTGATCCTAGGTAGGCTGTCCATGCTCTAGTGAGTGGCCTTACATTGATGCACATATTGACAGTGCTAACTGGACTCAGTTGGTTAAAACAGAGAACATAAAATTGAGAGTGTGGTGATTGGAATAGGTATGGCCACTATAGACTCATGTGTTTGAATGCTTGGCCCATAGTTATTAGCATTATTAGGAGGTGTAGCTTTGTTGGAATAGGTGTATATGACTTTATCTTTTATAATACTTAAATGACTGGTTTCAGTTTTCCCTCACTCTACCCATGGTCTCACACAAACGAACACAGTCATGAGTATTCATTTAAACTATTTTACGTAATCTATCTGATCATGAATCAAATGTCCTCAGTCTTTACCACCGAAATTTCAACTTTTCCATTTTTTTCTTAAACTTCTGACAACTTCAACAACCTTACTCTTGCTTCCTTTATCACTAAGGAACTGGGAAAAAACAGAGGAATATTTCTATAGGCTCCACCACCATTCACCTACCTGTCTGAGACCTGTCAGTAGTCCATTCTAAAACAAACTCTCCCAGACCAAGAAGAAAAAATATGTTTCAGGAAGCAAAGCTGGAGAGACAGAAACATCTAAGTCCTTTAATATTGGACATGGAACTACAGGATTTAGTATTTTCCCTACTAAGTTCCAGTCTTACTTTGGTCCAGTATTCCATCACTTGTGCTAATATATATTCTGTATCATTGTATATTGGAAAGACATAGTTAGCTGTTTTTGTTGTTGTTGTTTTACAGGTGCTTACAGTTAAGAGATTGCCTTGAGTCACAGAAAAGATTTTGGGCTTTTAAACAGTCTTGCAACTGAAAAACTATGGGCCTTTTTGGTGTTAGACTAGATGCATTTTACACTGTGATATGGGCAGGAGCCTAGGGGGCCACAAAGCAGATTGTGTTGGTTTGAATCAGAATGTCTTCCCTAGACTCTGCTGTTTGAATACAGAGTTCTCAGTTGGTGGCGCTGTTCTGGTAGGTTTAGGAGGTATGACTTAGCTAGCGGAAGTATATAATTGGGGGCAAAGTTTTAGGTTTCAAAGCCACATGCAATTCCTACTGCACTCTCAGCTTGGTGCTTGCAGTTCAAGACAGGAGCCCTCAGCTTCCTGCCCCCTCCTTCACTCACTCAGCTGTCATGATTTCTAACCTTCTGGAACTATAAGCCAAAAAGAACTTTTTCCTATAAGTTGCCTTGGTCATGGTGTTTTATCCCAACAATAGAAACTAACAACACACTTCATTTCTTTCAGTTTTGCTCAAATGATATCAGCCATCTCTTTATTTATCTGATCATTTATTCAGTTTTAGGGTACTTTTTGCTGAACCCAGGACCTCACATGCAGGAGGTGAGTTCTGTATTGCTGATTTGCATAATAAATAGATTCCCTTTTGACCTTCCTGTCTTCTTTTAATAGAGTTTAAACATCTTTTTACTTGCCTAGTCTTACTGTTTATTTTCTTTATTGCCTTTTCCTCTCACTGGAAGACATGCTTCATAAATACAGGATTTTTGTTAATTTATTTCTAAGAGTACCTAAAAGGTACTCAGTAAATATTGGTGAATTCATTGGGTTGATTCTTATTACATTTAAATACAACTTACGATCAAGGTTTACCTTGTTTGAATTTCAGTTCAGTATGGCTTATCTTATTCAACTTCCCAAATCTGTAGTAGTTACAGTTTTCTAAAATTTTGTAAATACTCTAATAACAAGTAATCTCTTTGAATATTTTTAAACAGTATGCATCCAATTTAATAATTTCAAACTGTGATGATAAGGATAATTTCCCTAGTTATAATTTTAAAGGCTCAGCTTTTTAGCTCAAACATGTATTATGCTTTAGAGTCAGAAGGACTCAGAATATGTGGGCTGTGTGGTTGGCACAAAGATGATCATAATTTGGGGAGAGAAGTAAGCTTATCGACCTCCAAATTAGCTTCCTAGAAATAATTTGACAGCTCTAACTTTTCTATGAGACCTTATTTTTTTCAATTCTATAATGATCATGGTGTCCGTTGTTCCATTCTTAGTAACAGACACATTTTAAAAACCTGGCTTTGAGGTCTTAAGTATAATGACTTTATTGCTGTTAATTCAATCATTTATTGTTGGCCATCTGGTAATATTTAATGCAATATGGCCACTTCACGGATATTTATAGACAGTGAACCCCAAATCTATGGAGGTAAAATAATGTTACAGTTTCAAGATTAAAACTTTGTCAAGTACAGAGAAAAACAAAAAGATAGGTTTAAATTTTATGAATAAAGTAGTCAAAAGTAATTTTAATAGGCTTTGATCATGTTTTACAAATAATCTAGTATTTTAAAGTAAATATTTAACCACATTTCCTGTTTCAGGGAATGTTCAAGGAGGGAATTTATTGGGTTGAAAATCTGTTTCCAACAGAGATAATCTGAATGTTTCTACTAGTTAGTGGTGACCACTAGTTAATGAGAATTTACTAAATTCATACAGTGTGTTGATTGCCTTTGCTTCTTTATGAAGAATACAAGTAGCTTACACACTGACACACATACTGACACATAGATACACACACACATACAAACACACACACACATATATACATAGACACACATGCAAACTTGAAATCACAGAGATACACAAACTCATACACATGCAAACACACATGTACACAGATACAAACATATACAGAGATACACATAGACACACATGCAATCTCTCTCTCTCTCTCTCTCTCTCTCTCACACACACACACACACACACACACACACACACACACACACACACACCAAATTCTTTCATCAATATTAGAACTAGAATTCTAGAGAATATCAATAAACATAAATTTGGTGTCTGACATATTATAGTACATTGCTAGATTCAAATAAAACACAATAATCTGAAACATGAAAATATTTGTTATTAAAAATTGTAACAAAGTTTCTATCAAAAATGCAGACATGTAAACAAAACATTATTAAATAATTCATGGGAAAATGACTTAAAAATATATGAATGTGACTGATGGGGAAATTATTGCACTAGAAATCATCTTAAGTTGATTTTTCAGTTTCTCAAAGAAGACAGTCTCAGAGGTCTTCTCCTTGGCTGCTCTCTGGGTACAGATGCTCAGGACTTCCTAGCTCTTTTCCAAGACTGCCCAGCGGCAATTTAGTGAGAAAAAGGAATCTTTCTCACATAGCACTAAGGAAGATGGATTCATCCAGAGACTCTGCATCTAGGCTGTGCAGTCTCTGTACCCTTTCCATATCAGTGAGATCCTGGTGACATTTCTTTTCATTAACAATATAAATTACAGCCTTCGAGTGGTACCATGCTCAGTCCCACAGTCATGGGTCTGGAGCTTCGTTCCCATTGTGGGGATGCAATCAAGATGTTTCTGGTTTACCTCATCTTGCTGTGAGTTTAGCAGCTGCAGTTTCATGTGCTTCATGTACGCCATGGTGATTGGCATGTTGTAGTCAATCATGCTGGTCACCAGTGTAGGAGGCTTTCCATTATCTGCAACAGAACATTTCAAATCCATGGTGAATGTGACACTGTATTCCAGCTGCACCTTCAGGGTGAATCAGTGTGTCTAATTAAAATATAGTCTTCAGCACATTAATGATTAAAAAAACATGAAAGCACTGTAGATGAATTGCACGAACTATAACATGCAAATTACTACAAACTATCTTGGCCCAATTTAACAGACTGAACAAATCCACTATTTCTTACTGTAGAGTGACTTTAAATATCCTGAGTAGCAATAAATAAAAATAATATGCTGATTAAGCACTTTAAAAAAAATCTTTCAGTGAACAGTTGTTTTATATATATAAATATTTATATATTTATATATATATAATTATATATATATATATATTTATACTGGAAGTTGAAAGAAATTAGCTTTTTATTTTTACTTTCTTTTAGGAGCTAAGCTATCTTCCACCACATAGAAGGATCTTAAATGTGCCTATAAGATTAATGTGATTATTGAGATAACTTAGTGCTTAGGAAAATTATCTGTATAATTTCAATGAATGGAAAAGCCAAATTATGCTTATATAAAAATTTTAATTGAAGGCATTCCATGTAATCTATGATTTCTGGAAATAAGGATTCTATAGACTGGAAAGCTTATTTACAGTGTTGAACTTTCTTGCTGAGTATATCTAAAATACCATGAAAAAATACTATGATGGAAATTAAAACAGTAACATATTAAAAAAAAACACACTTGTACAGTTGAAGCTGCCTTTAGAAGTAGATCCTGAATTACTTTGTAAGTGGGTATTCAGGATCCACTGCTCCCAACTTGAATAAATGAGATGATATGACTTATTGAACTGTTTCAATCCTCCACATTTTTGTAAAATGTAAGGTGCAAATTGACATTATGAAGAAAAATTACTTCAAATCTCAGTACTGGGCACTGTGACTACCTTTGTGATCAGTTCCATCTGGGTTCAAGTGCATTCTTTTCTGACACTCGGAGCAGCTCATTAGAAACCGTGTCACCGCTTCTCTTGGTAGGAAGGCGTAGCTCTCTGAAATCTGAAATGATTCACAAAATATCAGTGTTATCACAGGAGCTGACCGAGCAAGATTCCACAGAAATAATCACTGTCTTTCCCAATAAGACGCGTTATTCCATAATGGCAGTAAGCACAATGAAGGCATGCACGGCAAACCATGCATCATTTCAAGAAATATCTATCCAGCTTGATCAGGTGACTCTTAATAACAGCCAGTAATGCTGTGTAAAGGGCAGAGCATTGGCTGCATCTGGGTAGATATGTGCTTTTTGTTTCTGCATTTCTTATTTAATGACAATGTACAGAGATGCTTGTGGATTTTCAGCATTATTGAATATTGCTCTTTAAACTTACTCATAGCAAGATTAAATTTTGGATCATTTGATCTATATATTTTAAAATTTAGCCTCAATGAGAGGCAATGAACTTTGGATTCTGCATGCTGATCATTTCTCCATTATCGCTTTAAAGTGTTATAAGAGAATAAAAGTTAAATTCACATATATGCTACAGCAGTAAATTATCCTCTCCACAAAAAATGACACACTTGGGAATGAGCTTGGGCCACCTCGCTCATTTATTTTATGCAACTTTCATAATTTATGTCTAGAATAGCTCGTGTTGCCAGAGCAGCATTTCCTACACTCTATGCAAAACTTTATGTTCATACCTATGATCTTGATTTAAGGTAGCAATCTACACTCCTGTTGTGATGATTTACTTAATATTAAACTTTTTATAAGGGTGATTCTCTCACTGAAGCAGATAACTCTGTGATGTAAAGACATAGATGTTAAGCCTCTCTCTATGAAAGCTAATACTGACTCAGACAGTCTTACTAGAAAGTCTGATACAGGCATTTAGATTTCTCCTAGTGTTCTACAATTGTCACAAAACAGATGACAATGTCAGTAAAAGGAACAACTGAGTTATAAATTAGATGCAAACGTGTGGGATAATTTCTTAGGTGTATGCTTGACAGTTACAAATACTGATGTATTTCAAGTTACCCTCAAGGGGAAGGAAATGCGTAGCCAATGTATCATTGAGAGAACGTGTGTGCCAATTCCCTTGCTCATGAGGAGGTTACTTTTGCTACCCTATGCCACAGAAGGACACAGCATGGAAGAAGCAACACATGCTGAAATCCAACACCGCAAAGCTCATGCCTTCCGAGCTTCACATTGCTGTCAGTTTGCCTTACTCAGGGGTCCCCACTGACTCCCCCAAAAAAGCATACAGCAGCTCTCTAATGAGATTTAAAACCTGCTCAACAAGAGGGAGACGACGCCTGGTACTGGAAACCTAACTACTCAGTGCTAGTGAAATCATGGTTATTGGAGGGGAATATACAACCACTAATTTACTACACCAGCATAATTCCTGACAACAGTCTAAACATTTGCCCTTATACCCACAGATAAATGTAATCTTTACTCTTCTTCAAGGAAACTTCTCTTTTCAACACACAGGATCCATTACAAAAACCCACAACCCATCAAAATGCAGAGTTGTGGAGCCCAGTCCCAATATAAAGATATCTACAAAACACTCCTAAGAGAACACTGAGGAAGAGGAGGGGGAAAGACTATAACAGTCAGAGAATCGGGTCCTTTGCTGTGAAATTGTGTCTCCCAGTAACATTAGAAGCTATATTCATTAAGTCTTAGCAACACGACCACACAAACATGAGCTGAACAAGGATGACACCAGTGAACACGGCAAACAATATGGAGAACCTAAACCCTACACCAATAACTACAGGCAATGGAGGAAAGCTGGGAGCAGGAGAGGTGGTCCTCCCCAGTGAGGAGCACGCAGACCACAGCAGCTGCTCAGGCATAGGAAATGAAGACCCATGGAAAGTTTTCATATCTATTCCTTATTTCTTAAACACCCATAATCTCTACTCCTTCCTGATCTCTTCTGAAATAAGACTTCCAGGATTGCCAACAGTGATAGCACCAAGGAAGAGAAAGAAGAATGTCCAGAATCATCTTATGGATAACTACACTAGTTGAAACAAGAGGCCACTATTCAAGACTATAATACCAGTGTAGGAGAGCACCATGTGGATGGGGCACAGAAATAGGAAGAAAAATCAATGAGAAAGGTAAGAACAGCAATTTCATGCTACCATGTTACATGTTACAACTATTCTTTATACCCATGCACAGAAGCTTAGTGAAGGAGATCCTATGCGTGGCTGCAATTAGAGAGAAGTGATCATTTGACCTCAGTTTAGAACTGGACACCAACAGCTGTCCTACCCTCACATCCCAGCAGACAGTTTTTAATATGATCAACACTGAGCTGTAATCAGCTTAAAATAGTATAACTATGAGATGTCCTATGTAAGCTACATACTAACAGAAAAAGTCCATAGCAAACAGACAGTTTACAAAAACTAAGACACGATTTCAGACATTATCATCATAAAAGAAGATGGCTTATGAGGAAGGTACTTTGTACTACATAACAGTCTGAAAGAAATGAACAAATCCACAGTCAATCCTTACTCATAAAGAATTATTCTAAATGCAAACGAATTAAGTTTTCCAATCAAAAAAACACAGAGAACTGAATGGTAAAAAGAAAGATAAAATCCACATATAAGTCATCTATCCATGGAAGTTTTTTTTAAGTAAAAAACATATCTAGGCTGAAAATGAGTATGTCTAAAAATATGCAACTGACAACCAGAAAGAGATGGATGGCTATATCTTTATCAGATACAATAGAATTGCCACAAAAATAAAAATCAATATAACATTATAAAGGGATTAATTATCAAAAGGATATAATAATTGTAAGTATATGCACACTCAACACAATACCTAAATATATAAAGCAAGTGCTAATATAACTAAAGAACATGGCAGACAGCAATAGAACCATCCACTGATTTGATGGAGGCATGGGTCTAGGACCCTCATAGGTATCAAATCTGTAGCAGCTCAGATCACCCATGTGAAATGGCATAGTATTTGCATATTATGTGCACATATCTTCCCAGATGCTTTAAATCACCTATACATCACTTGCACTGTTTTACACAGTTTAATTGTTAGGCAAATTGGGAGTGGATGGTGCATGTCTTTGGGAGATGTAGGCAAATCTCTATGAGTTCAAGGCCGGCCTGGTCTACATAGTGAGTTCCAAGCCAGCCAAGGCTACATAGTAAGACCCTGTCTCAAAACATAGCCCACCCTTTTCTGAAAAGAAATGGAAGAGAAGTAGATGGGGGTAAGGAAAGAGGGGAGGTGAGAGGGAGGGTCTGAGAGGCAAGAAGGGAGGAAAAACTGTGGTTGGGATGTTAAAAAAAAAAACAACACCAAAAAATAAAGATAAAAGCTTCGCAATCATTGTCATACAGAGCTCTTCCATGGAATAATGATAAGAAAGATGTCTCCATGTGTTTGGCTCAAACACGGGTTTTTTAAAACCGTTTTTTCATTTATTGTCGTTCAATCTACGAATGTAAAACTTGCACAAGTGGAGTGCTGACTATGAAGTAACAATGGAGGAATTCAGTACCTTCCTTTCAAACGCAAACAAAGCGAAGCAGCAGCCCACTTGAGTGACACTTTAGGTCAAAGAACAGATACAAGCAGGCCATTGAACCACCATGGCAACAGAATGTGCATCCTTCCTAAGCACACACAGCAGCTTGCAGGAAGAAACATCTGTGGCCATGAAACAAGACTCAGACCCCACAAAACTTTATTGTTTTCTGAATGCTGATGTGAAATTCGGCATTATCAACAGGAGGGGCTGGAGAGATCACTCAGTGGTTAAATGTGCTTGCTGATCTTGCAGAATACTGGAGTCCATGTCCCAGCACTTATATCAGGCAGCTAACAACAGCCTGCCACTGCAGTTACAAGGGAACCCATGCCTTCTTCTGGCCTCTAAAAGCACATGTATACACAAAAGCATATATATATAATATATATATATTATATATATATATACAAAGAAAAATGAAATAAAATATCTTTTAAAAAGAAAAAGAAATTATCAATAGGAGAAATGTTGGAAAAGTCACAAATGCATGGAAATTAGTTAACAAATTTGTAGGCAATGAATGTGTAAATGAGTTTAAAAGAGAAAAATATCTTGAATCAACTGAAATGGACAAATA
This sequence comes from Peromyscus melanophrys, assembly GCA_902168415.1. Classification (NCBI taxonomy): domain Eukaryota; kingdom Metazoa; phylum Chordata; class Mammalia; order Rodentia; family Cricetidae; genus Peromyscus; species Peromyscus melanophrys. The sequence goes on from CABHPR010156204.1 coordinate 51,794, forward strand.
AACCAAATGGTTGGCATACTAGACAAAGGACTCTAAGAGAAAAATGTTAGTGACAAACACCTGCATTATGATTAAAAAGGAAAGGTTTCAAACAAACAGCTATAGAAAAAATGTCAAACTGTCAACCATTGTTGAAGGAGAAAGTGTCCCTGCTATAAAAAGACTATATAAATTCATGTATAGCAAACTACCCCTAAGAGAATACTCAAAACAATCATTTGGATTGTAGAAAAAAATGAGCACAACCAAAAGGCCACAGGAAGGACTACAAATTTGAAATGAAAAATCAAAATTGTCTCTGTTTATGGATGGCATGATTTTTACATGTACAGACAACTGTAGACTCCACCAAGAGCTGTTAGTTAACAAATTCAAGAAAGACGCAAGATAAAAGATGGTATTAAAAAAGTTGTATTTCTACATATAAAAAACATCCTCCAATTCATAAATACCATTTAAATAGTGTCAAAAATAAAATAAATGATATATTTAATCGAGGGTTTTAAAGTTCCATGCATTAAAAACTACAAATGTTTTTATTTACGAGATAGTATACTACTCTATAGCTCAAGCTTGACTGAAACTCACAATTTAGCCCAGATTTTCTTCAAACTCATGAAAATCTTGCTTCTGGCCCCCTAATGCTAAGAATATAGGCATCAGCTATCACACACAGCTTAAGTAAGCAACAATTGATGAAGAAAACTGAAAATACCAGTAAATGGTAAAATATCCTATGTTCTGAAAGAATTAGTATTGTTAAAGTTTCCTTACCACTCAAAATGATCTACAGTTTTAATGTAATTCCTATAAAATCCCAATGGTATTCATATAATCATGAAAAATTTAAATTTGTGTGGAACCACAAGAGGCTGTTGACATGTCAATGCAATTGAGCAAGAAGTGAATAACAAGGCATAAACTACTTGATTTCAAAATATCCTCAAAGGTTACAGCAATCAAAACAGTCTGATAGTGACACAAATATACAGGTAGATTAATGGAGCAAGATATCCTGAACATAAATCCATGGATTATGATAAATTTGTCTTCAACAAATATGCCAAGAATGTACATGAAGAAAGGATAATCATTTCAATAAGTAGTGAATAGAAAATCAGACACAAAAGAAAAAGTTAGACCACTCCTGTGTTAAAACATCAACTTAACATGAATGGAAGATTTGAATGACCTGAAAAATTTGAAATACTGAAAGGAAATATAGATAAAAATCTTAACAATGAGTGATGGCTTTCTAGATACGATCTCAAAAACAAAAACAAAATCACAAAAAAATGAGATTGCAATATAATCTTTTTTCAAAGAAAAGGAAAACATAAGTATAATGAATAATTAGCCTATGAGATGAGAGAAAATATTTGCAAACTATGTATATATAAAAGTATTAATGCTGAAAATACATGAAGAACTCAAATAACAAATAACAAAAAAAACCCAGTTTTTAAAAAAACTCTACTGTGACCTTAAAATTGCATTATTTGCAAGTTCATATGTTTCAATACTTAGTGCTGTGGTATTGGGAGGTGAATAGGTCACAGATGGAGCTCTCATGAGAGAGACCTGAAGGATCTTCATTACTGCTCTCATCAAAGAGACTGGAGGGAGGTTGTCTTTCTCTTTTGCCTTACACCATGTGAGGATTCTTGATTATATCAATCATTTCACAATGTATTATTATGCCAAGATACCATATTACTGACTCTAAATGTATATAATATTTTGCTATTTATTTATACACTAATAAATCTGAAAAAATAACAAGTTTTAATGTTTTTTTTTTAAGAAGGCATTAGACAAAAATGTTGGAAAGACCTTACACAATCCTGGGTTGGCAGAATTAATACTATGAAAACAACCATTTTACTAAAGTAACTTGTAGATTGAATGACATTCTTATTAAATTCTAGTGACATTCCTCACAGAACTAGGAAAAAATCAAATTCAAATGGCAACACAAAAAACCATAGACAGGGAAATCAATTCTAGCCAAAAAAATCCAGGATGTATTGAAGATAATCTCAAACTACACTACAGCGCCATGATGACATGGACATCACAGTAGCAACATTAAAATAGATGTGTAGAACAACGGAACTGAATACAAAACCCACAAATCTATATTTTGACAAAAATGTCAAGAATACACACTGGATAAAAGATAAAAAGACTGAACAAATAGTATTGGCAAACCCAGATTTCACTTTCAGAAGTATAAAAATATGTCCACATCTCTCACTTTGAATAATGATCAATTCAAAATGTATCCATTTTTGATACATTAATTTAAAATGTGGAGTGCTGAGGCCACCATAGGGAAATACTTCCAGATAAAGGCTTATGTAAGGACTCTCTGAAAATAAGACTGTGATAGCAGAGGAAATCATGTCAAGAAGTGACTAATGGGGTTACATTAAATGACAAAGGTTCACAGACAAAGAAACTATCAATAGACTAAACACACAGACAACCTATAAAATGAAAAAAAAAATCCGACTACACTTCAGATAGGGTATTAAGACGAGAAATAAATAAATAAGTGCAAAACTTAAACATAAAAACGTCTAAAACTGCCCATCAACTAATGAGTCAATGAATTAAACAGACAGTTCTCAAAATAATAAACATAGATGATTACTATACATTGTTTAAAGTGTTTTATGCCCTTAACTGGGGAAATGCAAGTTAATACTTACTCTAGTCAGAATGGCTATGATCAAAAAAATAACAACAGGTTATTTTGAGATGATGTGGGAAAACAAGGACCCGTTATGGACATCAGTGTGGAAGTTCTCAAAACACAAAAGGTAGAACTACCATGTGACATGACTGTACCACTCTTGGGCATGTACACAAAGGACTCATCAACAGATAGATGGACACTAAAACACTGAAACATACATGTGATGGATTTTTATTCAGCCACAAAGAAAAATATGGAATTTTCATAAAATGAATATATCTGAAAATTATTGCATTGAGTGAGATAACAAATATTCAGAAAGATGAATGTTGCATATATATTTGCAAATCCTAGCTTTGACCATCACATATGGGCATATATTTAGATGCATTAGTACAAACCAAGAAACTAGAAAGGGTACCATGACCGTGAAGAAAAAGTTTGAGGAAGTGGGGGAGCAGTAATATAGTACTTGTAACCAGGAAGTACAAAGGAGCATACCAGGGTTGGAAGAGTTTAGGGTAGGGGAAATAGATGGAAGAAGGGTCTGTGAATGGGGAGGTTCAACCAACACAAAGTATATGTGAAAACACCAAAATGAAAACTATTACTTTGTATGTTAACTAAAAAACAAACAAAACCCACAAACTCTGAGGCAACATTCTTAACTTAGGTTCACAAAATATATCTTTATAAATAAATTTTAAGCCGGGCGTTGGTGGCGCACGCCTTTAATCCCAGCACTCGGGAGGCAGAGGCAGGCTGATCTCTGTGAGTTCGAGGCCAGCCTGGGCTACCAAGTGAGCTCCAGGAAAGGCGCAAAGCTACACAGGGAAACCCTGTCTTGAAAAACCAAAAATAAATAAATAAATAAATAAATAAATAAATAAATAAATAAATAAATAAATAAATAAATTTTAAAGCTCTTAAATTATCTATATTTGAGAAATTAAATTTAACAGAGTCTGGAGACAAAATACTCTCACTTGATCCTGTGGATATCATTCTTTAGTGTTATGAACAATAATATTAAAAGATTGTTAAGAAGCTCCTTTGAATATGAAGCATATGGTAAGGGCCCCTATGGTAAAGAACCCTGGAGTCTGCTGCATAGGCAGCCTGGAAGAACGTGTGAGCTGGAGGTTCAGTAAGAGACCATGTCTCAAAAAGTATGATATACAATGGAGAAGAAGAAGAAAGTGTCCATCTCTGGCCTCTACATACAGGTACACATGTACCTACATACACATACATGCAACACATACATTCACATGCACACACACACACACACACACACACACACACATACACACACATACATACACACACAATTTTAAACAGAAAAAAAAACTATAAATATAAAACAAAACCAACATATTAGAGGCTGGGTGTCCATGTTGATAGTAAAGCCATTATGTCACAAAGCTGAGGTCCTGGGGTCCATCCCTAGCACTGGAGAAAGTAAAACCTACAAAGAAAAAAACCTAAAATTGAAAAATATATATTTATTCAGATATTGGATCTAGCATCCTATCAATACTATAACTAATCACATAATTACATATGTATATATAATTCAAATATTATATATTATGGTATTGATATTATTCATATGTCTATTTGCTTGATTTCTTTCTCTAAAATGACTACATCCATGTGTCTGGTTCAGGCACCAAGTGTCATCTCTACCAGTGTCCTCCTATTCCTTTGAGGCAAAGTCATTCCCTAAAGCCAGGACTCATGCATTTCAAGTTGGGTTGGAAGCCAGCTACCATCTCAAACTCCTCTTTTCTTTGTGGCCCTTAGAGCTAGGTTTATAGGCATGTGCAGGACTCACAGCTTGTTGAACAGGTGCTGGGACCAACTCTCCATTACTCATAACTGTAACAAATATTCCTTGCTGCTGAGCTATATCTCTAGCCCCCAAATTGGATGACAGCATTTTTTTTATGAAATGAAGAATAAAAATATAAAAAGCCCATAGGAACTGGCTGCAAGAGACTATGAGACCAAAGAAAGAGGCAGCCAGATTCAGGACAAAAGGATGGTCCTGAGTGGCAATGTTAACGAATTCCCACAATTTGGGTAGAATATAAAACTGAATGTACTCATCAAGACAAAAGTGACATTATCCAAGCCAACACATACCTTTGGTGTATCTGAAGACAACAGAGCAGTCAGGCCCATTTTTAGCACTGGAGTCTGGTAAAGCTCCACTCAAATGAATTTGTCTATGTTTAGTATTTGTGGAAAACTGTGTAAGGGCAATTGGCCAGGACTGCTCAGGGACAGCCACAGCTAGTATGACTCAAGATGACTATAACTTGAGTCCACAGAACTACTTAGGAAAAATAATGACAAACTGATCCACTTGCAAGATCAGATCAATGATCAAGCTATAAAAGGGTCACTTCTGCTTTTCCCTCTTGATGTTGAACAAAAACAAAACAAGCTAACCATTAAGAACATATTTTTGAGAAGTTCACTGACAAAGATTGTAACTGAAAGAAAAAGGGCACTCTGCCTTGCCAATCAATGTCCTGCAGTTGGGAAGAAAAGAGAACCAGTATTTAAAATCATAAGCCACCCTGGCAGACTCCAAATGCTACTGACCTTCCATCCAACACAGTGAAATGGAAGGGGGGAAATCGGGTACCAAAAAGAATTGAAATAAAGAAACCAGCTGTACGGAAACTAACTTGCAAAAATCATTCTGTAAATTCAGCAGCAAATAATACCAAAATGTTTTTGACATAAAACTATGTTAATGTGATTGGTTGTAGGGATGCCAGAGGTCCACATTAGGAGTCTTCCTCAATCATTGTCCAACTTATTTTTTTGAGACAGGTCTGTAACTGAACCTTTAGCTTATCCATTTGATGACCCAGAGAGTCTCAGGGCTCCCACTGACCCCCATTCCAGTGATGGGATTATAACTGTGCATCCCCACATGCAGCATTTGGCATAGGTGCTGGGACCGAGGCTCAGATATTCCTGCTTAGGGACAATCGCTTTACCTCCTGAGACATGATCCTTTACATACACTTTTTAAATATGAGAATTTTTTATTTAAATAATAAATTGTTGGTCCAACTTGGATCTGAATATGTAAATGTAAAGGTTAACTTATTAGAATTATTTAATAACAAGTAATTGTCTTGCTGAATTTTTCTGACTTTGTGTCTCATGGTTGTATAACTCATCTTTATTTCATTAACTCAAGACACAAAGTACTGAAAACCGAGAGAAAAACTTATACCAGAGAATTTGAAGTGAGATTATTTGTCCCATGATTTCATTCTCAATACCAACCATCTTTATCTAACATCAAATGAATTACATGTCTCCTTTCAGCAGAAAGACTATTCATCTTTTACATAAGCACACAGTTCTCAGGTCCTCGAATGTAAAGTATTAACCATTCTCATGATTAAGATTCACACAGATTATATGATACCATGACCTGGTTCAGACATGTTACAGAGGAAATTCTTACTAACCCATCAATGTATAGTTCCATTTCCGATTTGACCCTCACAATAGTCCTACGAACAGATCTCTATTCCCCTATGACAATTCTTCTGAAAAATGAGAAATCTATGCTTCAGAGGAATGTGTGTCTTGCAATCAAATGCAAGGCAAGGTTTGACAATGTGGTTTCAGGTATGTCTCTTGGGTCACTCTAAATTATATGCACCTCTGGTAACTCTCACTTAAAAGGATGCAGAACACAATGTCAGAACAGTAGCCTTAGAGTGCAGGGTAAGTATTCTAACATGTTTACAATGTCTGCTGGCATGAGGTTCTGCATACATATAAAATGCTCTAACTCATTTGGATTCAGTATTCTCAACAGGAGGTGACAACTCTAACCTGGACTCAATTTACAAAGTTTCATGAGAAAAGCATCAGAATACCTAGTAACATGCAGAATTCTACCTGAAAGAAGTTAACTGACAATCATGTTCCAGAAGAACTGGCAGCTAAAGTTATGGCTTATCAGTAATGCCATATTATTCTAACATCGAATAACAGGACTTCTGATATTAATGCAGTGAGTTAAAGGAATTTAGTCATTTTCTCCTCTAAAGGAACAAGATTTCATCTAGGCATTGGCCATTTATATTTCTTATTTGCACCTGGTTTATTTAATTAATCAGGGACAAACATAATAAAACTACGTCAAGATACCATTTCAACCCAGTCAGAATGGCTGCCATTCAAGGTAGAGGCCCATGCCTGTAATCCCAACACTCAGGAGACTGAAGCGAGAGAATTTCTGTGAAGCCAGAACGCAAAAGGTGGTGAATTCCAAACAAACCTGGGTATAAGGTGAAACTTCATCTCAAAACAGAAAGGAAAAAAGGAAGGAAGGAAGAAGGGAGAGACAGAGGGATGGGGGAGAGAAAAGGGAAAGAAAAAAATGACAGCAAATGCTGTTAAGATGTAGGTCAAAATGAGCCTGTCTAATGGCTGGTCTATACCATGCAGCTATTAGTGCCACCAAGGCTCTCAGTATGAAGGTTCACCAAGGAAGCAGAAGCAGAATTGCCACAGGATCCAGCTACACCACTGCTGGGTATATATCTGAAGGAATCAAAGGCATCATAGCATGGAGATCCTTGCACTAACATATTTGCTGCAGCCCTATTCAAGCCAAAATAGGGAACGGAACTGAGACCTAGTAACAGATGGATGGATAAGGAAAATATAATGCATATATACAGCCATAGAGAAGAATAAAAATTATGTCATTTGCAGGAAAATAGTAAGCAAATTAGACTTAGTCAAATACATGTGTCCTTTCATATGTACAAACTAGATGTATGTGCATATGTATATGTGCATATACATGGCATGTAAACAGAGGGGGACTTAGGAAAGGAAAGTATTCAAAGAGAGAAGGGAGGAGAGAAGGGAGAACTAATGTGTTGAGGAAGAGAATCCAGCATATGTTTTTCTGTAATTTTATGTATTTTTATTAAATTTTAAGTAAACTCATGTCATTTATATATGACCTCAAAGCAGGAATGGGGAGTATTTGGGGGTTGGAAGGGACCAGCATAAGGAGGAGAGGACAATAGGAATGAAGAGGTAAATATGATGGGTGTATGTGTGTGCAAATATATATAAATATATGAAACTGTCATACAGAAACCCACTATTTTGTACATTAACTCAAAATAACGCTAATTTCAAAAGTTAACAAAAAGGAGAACACAGACTTCTGGTTAGATACCAATCTTAACCTAAGATTTGAAGTCAATGAGCTGAAAATGCTCTAAAGCATGGCGAGTTGTAAGCATGGACCACTGTTTCATAGAACACCAAACAGAACCCAGCAAACCACAAGATTTTGTATTCAGTACTCTACCGTGTTGACCCAAGCACACCAGAGACTACCCTCCACTTAGAAAGGCGCAATCTTACAGTTGCTCACGTGGGAAGATGGCTTTGGTTTGCCTGCAGTACTACTGACCAAACCAAGAACTTCCGGCATGGTAGACAAGCATTCCGCCACTGAGCCACATCAGTGACAAAGAAGCAACATGCTGTGCGGGTAGAATGTGACCCTTTTCAGATATTAAGCTAGAAAGCAATGAAAACTTCTTATAATCACATTAATTTATAAAAATTATATCTATGTTAATTTACATAATAGGAATTAACACCTTTGAAAATCACAACTATTCCCTGTTATTGCACAGCATGTCCTTGTAAAACTTTGCCCTTAGAGGTCAAACCTCTGTATTTTTCTTTTATGAAACCTTATTCATAATAGGTGAAGAATAAATTACATAATGATCACCTAGTGAAATTCTTTTTGCTTCCTTTGAGAAAACATCTATAATAAACCACCTGTATATAATGTGATATTGCAGATGTAGAAAAAATATTTTTAAATTAAGTTAAATAGAATTGAAAAGAATGTATAAATACAAATCTTATTCATATCTGTAAAGTCACATACATTGGTGTGAAGCATGATCCTAATTAGTCTTATCAGTTAAAAACCAGGAGTCAAATATCGGGGTAATAACCCGAAAGATTAGAGAAGCAAAGGAGCAGTCACTAGAGACTTCTTATTTCTCCCCAGCCTCTGACAGAATGGGGTGAGATCTTGTCTCTACAAATCCTCAGACCAAATAGGGGGAAGGGAGGTCCTGTCTCTAGGAATCCTCAGACTGAATGGGCGAGAGATCCTTTCTCCACCCACCTGATAGTCCTGTCTCCACCTCCCTAGTGCTGAGATTAAAGGCGTGAGCCACCACAGCCCAGCTCTGTTTCTCTTTTAAACTGGTTCAATCTCCTGTAGCTCAGAGTGGCCTTGAACTCTTGATCATCCTGTTTCCTCCTCCCAAGGGTGGGATTAAAGGTGTGAGCCACCACTGCCCCGTCTTTATGGTTAACTAGTGGCTAGCTCCACCCTCTGATCCCCAGGCAAGCTTTATTTGTCAGAACACAAACAAAATATCACACAACCGTGGTGTACAGAGAGAGTCCTGTCTAAAGAAGAGAGATCTTAGCCTGGGCAGCACTGCCAAGTGAGTAAGTCTCTCAGCTTTTACTTTCCATATCATGTGAATCACAACATTTCATGGAAGGGACTGAAGACTGAAATGTCTATAGTACTCTCACATTTGACGAAGAGTGAAATTTTAAATGACGCCTGACATATTTATAAGACATTACAAAATGAAGATGCTAAGGAAAGAAGAGCTATGTGCACCACTGTGCTGCTGCCGAAGAAATCATTTTCAAGGATGTATAAGAAATGAATACCCATAAAAATTAAGACTTTTCTCAGCTGAGATGCAGTTGCTCTGTATCTTATTGAATGGATAATCACAGTAATTATTAACTAATGCTGCTAGATAAGGTTCTAAGAACTAATGTGACTAAATAGGCCACATTATTTGAATCACCTATTGGTAATTACTTGATTAATTTTGCAGTGATTTTTGAAAGCTACTGTGATGAGGATTCAACATGTAACATCTGCTAAGTGAAAAGTGTGGAAATAGCCACAGTCAATTAGGCCAAAAGTCAGGCATGCCAATCTGCCAATCAAAATGTGTTCACTAGGGAAGATGAACTTAGCTTCAAAACTCTTTTGGAATGGCTGTGCTGTGTTGTATCTATATGTTCTATACATCTGTGCTAATGACCAACTGAATTTCTGTGTCTTCATTATATATCTGATGTCAAAACCAGTGTGCTAGTGGACTTGCCTATCAACCCAAGCCCACCACTGCTGGCCTGTGGAGTGCTCTCATATTTTGTTTGGGTTTCTCTCAGCCCTACAGTACTGCTGGCTTTGCTCCTCCTGGCTAGACACTATTATCATTTCTCCAGTTTGCTATTTTCAGCCCATTTTCTTTTTTCTTTCTTTAATCACTTCCTAGATTTAATCTTGTCACTTTTTCATCAGTTCATCAGACTGTTTGTACTTATCTGAGCCAGGGAAGGATGACTTAGCCCAACCAGGTAGATGTAGGGTTCATTTTTATTTTTCATTCGTGTGTGTGAGTGTGTGTGTGTGTGTGTGTGTGTGTGTGTGTGTGTGTGTGTGCATATATGTCTTTGTGTGCATATGTCCTGTATGGATGGGTGCCTACAAAGAACAGATAAATGCATTAGAGCTTCTAGAGCTGTGGTTACAAGTTGTTGTGAACCAGCTGATGTGGTTTCTGGAGTCAAAATCAGGTCATGTGGAATAACAATCTCTTCAGACTCTGAATGTTAAACAAAAATTAAATTGCTAGGCAAAACATAAGTAATTCAATGTCACTTGATATGTGAGAATATGGGTTTGCATCTGAAGGTTTTTGTTGTTTCAAATTTAAAACACATTATTTGGTCAGGAACATTGGAGAATCTGAGAACAGAAATGTGAGTCAAGGTGTGCGGAAGTAATATGGGAACAGTCTGTAGGCAATCTTAAGTAAACATATTGATATGAAATAATGTAGCCGGGCGTTGGTGGCGCACGCCTTTAATCCCAGCACTCGGGAGGCAAAGCCAGGCGGATCTCTGTGAGTTCGAGGCCAGCCTGGGCTACCAAGTGAGTTCCAGGAAAAGGCGCAAAGCTACGCAGAGAAACCCTGTCTCGAAAAACCAAAAAAAAAAAAAAAAGAAAGAATGTTTTATATCTTTAAACCACATACTCCACACTATAAATTGTCATATCCACACATTCATGACATATGATTGATTGTTTCTGGTCTTCATTGTATTTGTTATTATTGCAGTCCACTAAATTGCCTTGATAGTTCCTAACGGGATACACCACGAAATGTGAAAACGCTGGTTGAAAAGCAAAGTCATGCATCTCTCTATCCAAAAGCTTTTGTGT